>NEWO01000053.1:1277874-1309886 GCA_003013225.1 Phalaenopsis aphrodite
CACTTTACCCACACGGTACAACACACAAATATCCAAAAAAAAAAAACATGAACACCCAAAAAAATAAAACTGCCAAATTGCAGAATCAAGTAGCTAGGCATAACCCAATTTAGTCCTGCCTCAACCTCTAGTTCTAGGAAGGGAGCCAGCTAACAAATTGAATTTTGTGCCATTACCCGAAGCAACCAATGTATTATCCATTAAGTACCCGAGCTCAAGTAGGCCTCCATTCTTCTTCTTTTTCATGGATGTGTAAATTTTTCATTCCTCATCCGAACACAGGCTCATCTGATCAGTGTGTTGGTCGACAGATTGTTTGACATGTATTAGCTGATGAATCCCTTGTGTCTGACTAACAGTAACAACTTGCTTGTTATGATGAGCTGGTAAAACCACAACAGAAAAATTGTCAACCTTTGCTAGAATGATAGGTTTTATGGTATGCGAAGTATGAATTGTCTGCTCTGCACCTGATGCTTTCTGAAGATGAGGAACTTCAAAGCTCTCCTAATTATCAGGCCGAATATTGTGCTTTGTAGGTAATGGTCCTTCAGTATTGTTTTCAAAAAGGTTTGAAGTTGTAGGTTTCCCAGCTGAACTATTCGGCAACACATCAAACGCAGAAACATAAATAGTATTGTTGGGGGGGGGGGGGTCGCCGGGAGGGGGATTGAGAGCTGATGGCTTTTTAACCAATGTTTTAATAGCAATGGATTGCACTCAAAGGTGGAGTGACAGGTGTGAGTTGGGGCAGAGAGCCTAGTAATATTTTTACACCGAGGTTTTAAATGAGGGTGCAAATGATGACATTAAGAGTGAGAATGTCCAAACATACGACAGTGAGTGCAATAAAGTGGAATCTGTTCGAGTTACACCCACTGCCAAAAACCCTGGTGCTATAGGCCAATCCGGATCTCCGTCGAAAAAGGTAAAGTAATGTCTCATTCAATCAAAACTCTGGCTTCAGAAGACCGATTCAAATTAACTGTAGGAATATCAGTTTTGAGGGGTTTATGGTAAACCATAACTAAGGAGTAGAGGTGCTCGTGATTCAAGAGATGAAACTTCAAACCCGGAAAGCGCAGCCATACAAGAATAGTAGGAGGTTCAATGAGAGGGTCAAAATCGACCGTCCATTTTAAAACTTTTATCACACGTTTATCTATTCGAACGAATCTTCTCACAAGCAAATGGACATAGTCTTCATCATCCGATAATTGTATAAGAATATGCCTACCTTCCGGTTTACCAATCTCTCATTCTCCTTCAACCACATTTAGTTGCATTTGCTCAAAATCATTTCGAATTAGCTCGAGTTTGGGGTTTACATAGAGGAACTTACCGACTAAGACTAGCGGACAGAATGAAGCTAAGTTGGAGATCTGGCCTCAGAGAGAAAGATTGCAGTCTTTCCATTTTTACGGGATGTTTTTCTTAGAAATCCGGTGTCAACGCCCAATGCTAAGGTATCATGGTTTTGCTACGAGAACATACACGAAATAAGGGGCGCGAGCGGGGTTATCGCCGACAAGGGCGACGACGTAGGAACGGAGCCCCGAGGCCATCTTGACATGCAAGGAGTGCACGCAAGAAAATTGTTGCCAGAGACTGCAAATGACGCAAACCGCCTCGTATCGGGTGGCGAGAGACTGCATCAGCAAGAGGAAGGAAGACGACGTGCAAGAAATGTGCGGCCATAAACTGCAAAGACGAAACTGATGGAGTGAAGCCCTTTTTGATAGGGCACGATGAAGCCGATGGCGTGAAACTCTTCGTCATCAGGCACGTGAAGCCGATGGAGTGAAGTCGAAGAATTCAATGCAAGGAATTGCTATTAGGTGAAACCCTAACAGAGTTACCCGCCGTCGCCATTATATATAATGATACGAGCCCATGTCATCCCTCATGTGCCTATAGTTCGAGTAGCACACTACACTCAGGGAGAATCAAACCTAAGCCAGAGGGGACTTACAACTGACAAACAGATGCCCGATCAACTGATTTGAGTACGCGACGCCTATATATATATATATACATATAGGTCAAAAATACAATTTAGTGAAACAAAAAAGATAAACAAAGTGGAGAGAAAAAGAAATGGAACAAAAAGAAGAAAGTATTTAGGTTTTTGTTTTCCTTCTCAAATTCTTCGTTCTGCCATCAATTTCTTTGTATTGCACAGAAAAAAAATGTGCTAAAAACTCAAATACTCGTGCATTATTCCAAAATGATGGGGAAACTTCGGTAAAATTAAGTAGTCATGCATGTTGAAAAACTCAAATACTCATGTGCATTATTCCAAAATGATGGGGATACTTCGATAAAATTAAGTAGTCATGCATGTTGATCAAACTTAGTTGGAAAAAAAAAATTAAAGTAGTCAAACGCATTATGTGAATGTGAATTCTCTGCCTCTCATGTTGATACTAGAAGATGTATGCATATTTTTTCAAGTGCAGTAGGGTTGTTGAGCCTAGTCATGGTGCCTCACGACCCCAATCATGTATGCCTTTTTAGGCATGGTGAGAAGACTCATTACTCTCGATGGCACCTCTATTCCAGAGAAATATGGAGAGATTATTAAAATTCCATTTGAACACCATTTCGATTAAGCAGTTGAATTGAATTTATTGACTTAAAATGCAATCAAAATGAATGAGCGCAATTATAAAATAGGAAAAAACTAAATATTCAAAATGAAAATAAAATGTTGCATGCCTTGAATTCAAAATTGGACACATGGGATTTGACAATTCATTAAAAAGCGCTAACTAAACCTTTAACAAACTCAATAGCTAGTCTGTGAGCATATGAAGACCCTTAAAATGAACATTCAAACTATTGAACACTAACTAAGCATACATGAAATTTAAGAGACTCGATTGTTTGTTTATGAGTATGAATGAAAATTGTAATAATGTAGATTTCCAACAAGTCTAAACAAAATCAACATAAAATTTATAGGGGATTCAATCTCTCATCTACGAGCATGAATGAAGCTTTCTTGAATATTAAAAATTCAACAAACAATGGCCTAAATGCTACGAAAAAATATTACTTGAAATGACTGAGCAAGATCATCAGATGTTTACTTTGCCACCGAATTTGCAACACATACACAAAAACGGACCTAAAACATTGTTTAAAAGATCAAATGAAATTTTGTCTATATCTTTAATGAAATAGTATTTGTGTATTCAATGTAGGGCATTGCATGTATTTTATGAATCATTTCTCCACTCAAATGCATTGCCTCAAAGTTTGTGCAAGTACACTAAATAATGTGGAAAAAATAAAATCAGAATATTTTCATGTCATTTGCACAATTAAGAGGTGATCACCAAAATTCTTTAAAATGAGTAATTGTATCTTGCATATGCACAAAACTCGTGCAAAAGCTTCTTGTAAATTCATCAAAATTCATATAATTGCATGGTGCAAGTGCATTGAGATGCATATCATCAAAATTAAAAGCTCATATATGCTCATGGCAATGTACTGAACGCTTAATTTTATAGTCTAAATAAAGCGGGCGATTATAAAATAAAATTTGCAATGTTTGTATTTTTTCCGACTAAGAAATTGAATACTTAATTGTACAGTTTGAGAATGTTGTGTAGACTAATATAAATGAATTAAAATCAATAAATTATTTATGCTCGGATGTGCTTTGATCAATGCGTTGAATGCTAAATATTTAATCTAAAATGTTGCATGGGCTATAATTATATGCGTTGAAATTTATTTTCTATCTTGAGAACCATGCAGTTATCTTAAAAATTTGTATAGTTATTTCATAGCCTTGCAACATAAATTTTTTAAATGAGCAAAATTATTTGTTTAATGCACATTTTTTTATGGAGTGCCCACTTGTTTGTAAGGTTGTCATAACTTTCACTTAACTAGTTTGATCGTCTTCTTTATGAAGTAGAGTTGATACGATTAAGTCTCACTTAGTTTGATTCTCCTCCTTACAAGGACTAAAGTGACGAGATTGACCATGAACTAAAAATTTATTTTGAATAATAAAAGTATCTTATTTACACATTTATATATGACATTTAATATCTTCTCCTAAGGAAATTTTATTTAAAAGACATAAACTCTCAACATAGTATATACAAGTGAAACCCTAAGTCTTAATCCCCAGTCTCAATCTTTATATATAAAGTTCATAGGATCCATAACATAATACATTTTCAAATCAATTCAAATTATATGCAATTTGCAGATTCGATCCTCTGCGAATAAGATGCGGAGTTGACGATGTTTAGAGTAACTAAAAGAAATAATTTTACACTCGAATGATGGCTATGTTGATGTTAAATCTCAATCAGGGGGGTGGGCTATTTTCAAAATGTCTCAAATTTGAATATACATTATTTCAAGCTTGAATCAAGATAAAAGTATAAATGTTCAAGAAAAGTGTAAAATTCAAAATGCTCAAATGAAAATTTATGACCTAAAAGTTTAAAAGAAAAATCTATCCACCCCTTATAGTAGTTCGTCGAGTATAACAAATTTAATGCTAACTTGAGCTCATGAAGTGCGAATGTCAATCATTTATATTTTTCTATTCACTATTAAAATAATGTAAGCTAGTAAGGACATGACCCAAGTCTTCTGTTAAAGTTTTGAGAAAAATAGGCTGAATCCTGAGTAGGTTCTATGCCTTTTCCCTTTGCTTTCATCCCCTTAAATAATATTCTTACAATCTATTTTAGGTACAAAATATTCTGCATAATCTTTTATTAGGTTACCTAATAATACATTTCGAATTTAAATATTCAGCTAAAAGGGAAATTAATTATAATAAAGACATTGAAAATTATTTAAATAGGGAAGCTCCTAATTATAGAAAACTCCTAATTTAGCTGCCTGATTTTCGTTTTTCCTGATTGACATCCCCCTCAAATTGATGCTGACTGATTAAGAAGCATCAATTTGTCAACAAGAAACTGATAACATTGTCAGGACTAAAAATTCTCAAGCAGCTAGTGCTGAAGCCAAAAGTGCCGAAGCCTGAAAGTGTCGAAGCCTGAAAGTGCCGAAGCCCAAGAATGCGGAAGCTTGAGAGTGTCGAAACCTAAGCGTGCTGAAGCCCAAGAGTATCAGAGCCTATGATCCATGGTTTGCCGAAGCCGAAGCCATAGATCTAAGGAGTGTCGAAACTGAAGCTTAAGCAGACAAAGTGAAATGTAAGAAGCAATCGAAGATGCCATAGAAGCAGCGATGCCTAAAGAATAAGATCCGAACCAGATGAATAATAATACAAACATAACAACCTATTTCAACCCAAGAATCCTTGTATTTCACAATGAATAAATTTTGCACTTCAGAATAAGTTCCATCTTTTAGCGAGCAGATCTATCTGTTTATCGATCAAATCTGATATTCTTCAAGGCATACTTCTTTTCCACCTTGTTCTTCACGAAAAGAGCAGAGAACAACAAGAATAAGAAACCAGACCAGTGCTGCAAGTCGAGGTGGCAAAAAGTTTAAAAGGAAAGCATGATTGGAGATCCCCTGATGGCGTTGCTGAACTCCTTGCAATTCCATAAGATGAGTCCTTCTCTTGTGAATATCAGCAGTTCCTTAAACATATTTGATACCTTCCTCAACGATTTCGGGTAGGAGATGACCAAAGCTCTAAGGCCGACGTGAGGGAGGAGAGCTGCAGCTAGGGCAGCGATGACGGTTGACGAGGAGAGTCGCAGTTAGGGTAAAGACACAGGGAGGAGAGGAGATTGCGGCTATGCCCCTTGACGAGGAGATTGCAGGATGATGAGGAGAGTCGCAGCTAGGGTAGAGACGACGCGACGAAGTGGAGCGGCAAGCTGAGTCGGAAGTGCTGCAGCGGTGGATTGCGCGGCTCAGAAGGCAAAGTTTAATCGTGACAAAGAGGATTGTTGGTAATATGGGAAGATCACGCTAGGCCAAAGCCGGCGAGAAGACCACGGAAAAGGCAGAGAAGCAACGAGTTTCCTTCGACTTCACTATGGATCGAAGATGTCCCAAACTAAGCAGACGAAGGCGGACGAAGATGCCGCAAAACTCAAAAAAGGACACGAACGAGCGCTCCTGGTGAGCAGGCGAGGACCTTGGAAGCAGTTGAAGATGCCAATGAACGTTATGCTAGTGCTGAAGACTACGAAGGATTCATATCGATTCAAAGTGGCTCTGATACCATGTCAAAGTTTTGAGACAAATAGGCTGAATCCTTAATACGCTTCTTGCCTTTTCCCTTTGCTTTCATTCCATTAAATAATAATCTTACAATCTATTTTAGGTACAAAATATTCTGCATAATCTATTTTAGGTAACTTAATAATACATATTCATAATCTTAATATTCAGCTAAAAGGGAAATAAATCATAATAAAGGCATTGAAAATAATTTAAATAAGGAAGCTCCTAATTATAAAAACTTCTAATTTAGCTATCTGATTTTTGTCCTTCCTGATTGACATTTACGCTCGCATGATTTGCCTCAACGGCTCCAAATAGTGTAATGATTATGACTAGAATTTTTTAAACAAGTGCTTTTCTATAAAATGACACTATTATATTATGATTATGACTGTAATTTTTATATTCCCTAATGCTTCTTGCCTATTATATGTGAATCATAGGTACATTGTCCAGGCACAAAATATCATCTACGGTCGATTTAAGTTTCTTTCTTTAGATCCACTCTTGGTCTATGAGGTTCACTTGGAAGAAACAATCCATGGTTGGTGACAAAAAACCTTCAAGTTGTGTTGACTATTTCATTTGACTAATTAGACTAACAACCATGATAAGGCAGGATAATGAAATTATGTAATTTTGATCAAAGTCATCACCATTCCCTTCATTATCCACTTATGTTCACGGTAATTAATCTCTCAATCTATAAAACTTAAATTACTGATACTATACATTGAGCAATCATCATTTCAACCACTAGCCCATGAATAAAATACAAGGGGCACGAATTTTTGGAGCTCACATGCTTATGTATCTCAACCATAAAGTAAAATTAGAACTTAGTGATTTTTAATTACCAATGTAAAGTTGGACTTCATTTTTTATATGATATTTAAAGTGGTTGGTATGATATAATATTGTGTTTGCTAAGTTTTTTATTTGATCTGACTGATAGCAGTGAATGTTTATATAGTTAAACTGTGCATTGATGCATATGGTACTGCTTACTTCGCTCTTTTCCTCATATTATGTTTTTTGTTTTTTCAAGGTTACATCTCACATTTCATCCGTCTCAAGTGTCTTTGTTCAAGATGGAGCTATTTCCTCATCTCCAACAAGTGATGTGAAAGTCCGCATAATAAGTGATAGTTCCTCTGCTTTATTGCCGCTGGTTGATATCCTCTGGAAAACGCCTACTCGGGCAGTTTCACATGATACTTCTCCACTTACTGTTTATATTGCCAGCTCTATAAGGTAGTTGATGATTCATCTATTCTATTAATTTATTTACTTGAAAGGAAGCATCAAGTATAGGTCGTACTTTATTGCATTGGGCTAATAAGGCTTTGTATGGTTGGCTAAAACTGGCCATTTTTACTTATATGTCTTGTTTTGAATGTAATATTGTCTGCTCTTTATTGCACTATTAGTTTTATTAACACCATCATGTATTTCATTGCTATTGATTGTATTGCTCTGGGAACTGAAAAATCTCTCGTTTCTCTGTAGCAAAAAGAATATTCTCTGGAAGATCTTAATTTTGAATGAATTCCGGACTAGAAAATAAGGCATAATATGTTCACGAAGCAGGCCAAATGCAACTTGGTCCAACATTAAAACTTTTGGTATCCTTACCAAATGAATCCTAGATCTGATGGGTTTAGATTACGTTAGTTTTAATATTATGGGAATAATGTTGTAATTTCTAAAACTATGGCTTTGAATTTACAAGGGAAAAGTGCCTCGAGAATACATGTGATAAAACAATCTCATGATTTAGCCACGATATGCTATATTGATTAGAGTCATTATGGCCGAGTTTAGTGTGGTAGAAATGATAATGTGAAAATGGATGAATTTTATAACTAGAAAGAATAAAAAAAGGTGATTATATTAGAAAGATGGAAAGAGTGACATTTATTGAAGAAAAAATAGTAAAAATATACTTAGATCATTAGGGCATATACTGCAAAAGTTTTAGTAGCACAAATTAGATGGATGAATGAAGTTGTTGTGGAAGGATTAGAAGTAAGAGTTAATGCGTTGTGAAGAAATCTGCATGAATAGAATTGTAGAAACTGATGTGGATTCATAAGCTTGAACTCATGTTGCTATGATTATGATAATTGTGATGATGATGATGAGTCACAAAGCTGACCCAAAGTAATTGAGCTAACGCTAATGACATTGAAATTAAAGATGATAATGGACTTCATTAGGCATCATAGTTCTTAGAAGTCGAAACTATCCTTGGTTTCAACTTACCCTTTTTGCTTATGGGTCAAATGGATAGAGCAATTAGAATTGTATGCTAATTTTAAGTTTTGTGACGAAAGTGATTGGCACTATGAATGCTAATGATGCAATAATGAAGATGATCATTCTTAAATCTAACATCAAATTATTGGGATAAGATGTGAATCTAATTAGGTAATATAACTTCTAAAGAAAATTATCTCTGACTGCAACTTACCAGCTGAACTTTTGGCTCAAATGAACACTACTGTTTAGAAATGCCGTTGTAATGTTTGGGGAATTTTGAATAGGCTCGTGCTGGTTTGCATGTCGCCAAAAGGAGGGGAGTCGGTGAATGTGAGCAAAGTTGAAAGAAATGATTGGATCAAGCATGATAGAGAAGACGAAGGAAATGAACCCGGTTCAATTGGGTGATGCAATCTATCGAGCTTGAGCGAAGTTGAGCAGGTTTCATAGAGGCGATAGCATGTGAACGATTGAGCATAATCGAGAGGGGGAGCACACAAGTGGAGGGGGAAGAGACAATGCGAGCCTGAGCAGGCATTCCTATTAACTACACTGAACCAACAAGTGCAGGCTAAGGTGTCATGTAGGGCAAGTGAGTGGACCAAGCAGTGAGGGCCATATAATGTTCAAAGTTTAACTTTTTCAGCTGAGTCTGGTAATGTTGTTTTTTCATATTTTTAAACCATACAAAAGTTAGGCTTCATCTTTTCTAAACTTTTTACTTTTGGAGAAAAGTTCTTCTTAAGGTTTTTCTCTAGAATAAATTACAAATAGTAAAATAAAAAATAAATAAATAAATTTCAAATAGTAGATCTAGCTAATGATTATAGGTAGATTATCTAAAAAGATTTTTATATAGAAGAGAATAAGTGAGCGAAGAATGCAATCTAGTGGTTGATGACAAGGTTAGAGCTTTTGTTTAAGAAATAAAATTTTTAAGAGTTCACATTTCTAAAATAATAAAACTTAGAATTCCAAAATTTATTTAAGAATATTTATTTAGGAAATTTGAAAATGATAACGTATATAAATGAATTATTTTAGTTAAAGTTATACTTTGTAATTGGAAATTTAATTTATCAAACATAGAATAATTAATTTTATTAAATAAAACACTGTTAAATATTAAAAATTTTATGGAATATTAATCAACTAATATAAATTAAATTTGTTTAGGAAAATAAAATTTAATTGCAAACTTAAAGTTATGTGAAATAATTAAAAAAATCTATAAAATTCTATGTTACTGTTGTTAAGTGATGTTTTGTTAGTGCATTCAATAAAGATGTTGAAGGAAGGTTTATATGTTTGCAAAATTGTGCAAATAAATGAGACCCACTTTTAGTATAAGGAATATTCATAATTTAATTAAACTTATAAGGACAATTGAAAGCATCTAATTAATTAATAAACATTAATTTTCATCTATATATAGTTAAGTTTAAAATGTTAGTGTTATTTTGGTTGCGTTTGTTTTGTATGTGGCTGTAGAAAAGCTGGCTTCCAAAGTTGCTGTTGAAAATTTGTTGTTCAGAAGCTAATGTTTCAGAAGCTGTTGGTATGTTTGAAAAACACACTTCTGAAAGTGTTGTTTGTTGACATAATGACTGTTATACCCTGAAGTATAAACACAGTTCAGTTTAAATTGTTTGAGAAACACAACTCCAATAGTGTTTTCTATGAATTGAATCCAATGATAATTTATCAAATTTCTTTCACTCACAACACCGAAAGGGCAAATTAAGGTGAACAATAACCCAATCATAAGAAATCTTCAAATTGTGCCCTCCAACTGGAACATAATAAGCAACGATTTCATTGATCAAACGATCCAACTCTCTATGACTCATATGGTCGTGGATATGAACATCTCAATCACAAAGTCAAATTGCTGGGTTGCTTAATTAAATTCTGAAATTCTAATTTTAGATCATTTAAGTAAAAAAATACAAGTTTGTTTACAAAACAAAAAACTCAACGCAGTACAATTTATTCTTCGAGCTACATAAATATTATCAAAACAGATGCAAAGCCAACAATAATAGAAGTAATGCCAAAATAACAAATATCAAACATGAATAAAGGCCCCACAAGAAATTTCATGCCTTTCACATCATTTTCTAATGTATCGTCAACTGAAGATATATTCTTGACTATTCGCTCCTGTAGTGCATCACTTGGCTCATTAACCCACTGGAAAAACTTGCAATCTCTATTCGCTAAATTCTTTGGGCATCTATAGAACTTGCAATCTTGGATAAAGCTAATATCAAACAATCCAAAGAAAGCGTTTCCAAGGTTGAGAGCTCACTGTTTTGAATATTCGAATCAGGTATACAACCCATCAAAAAACTGTTCTTACACAGTTTAAAAATAGGTTCCCTTTAATGCTAAAAAATTATCTCAAAGTTGTGGAATGACAAAATGGCACAAAAAAAAACATATATTGGTGTGCTAAAACTCAAAACAGAGAAGAACCATTGCAATGCTCAAGAGTTAAGCACAAACAACCTTAAAAAATGAAGAAATCCAACATTTTCTTCTCCTTAAAATCAATTCTTCCCCTTCACAGATCGTATGAAACCCAAAAAAAAATATGGAGAAGGCAAAAGGGAATTATTTCTCTCGTCACCAACGGATTGAGCACAAAAAAATAAAAAAAAGCTAGGGCATGATTTTAAACCCAAAATATGTTAATCCAACATTTTCTCCTCAAATAAACTAAAAATACATACCAACGTTGACAAACGAAAGCAAGAACAGAGGGCTTCGCTTCCCTCAGCTGTGATTTGGGGCTAGCAGAAGAGTGAAGCGAGGGTAGCGAATAAACTACGGAGCTACTGTTTATTCGCAACTGTGGGATGCAGGAGTTTACCTGCGATTGCGTAGGAATTTACAAGCCGCGGTTTCGAACCAGGACGATGAAACAGAGCCCCCAAATGCTATGAAACTACATTTTAATAAAATCCCATTTTTATAAAGCTGAAACAAACGGAGCCTTACTAGCTGATTAAACAAAACCAATTGATATTTTATAAATTATTCTAAAGAATTGAAAACATAAAGGGAAAAAGCTAGTTATAAAAATTGAGGTGACTACCCTTGTTTCTAAGTTATTATTGTTTTGCTGTTCTCTTCTAGACTAAATACATTAGTTGAGTTTTGTTCAATTGAAAGTTATTTCATATTACATTATTGTTTATATATTCTATTAAATGACAGTCATAATAATGAATGGCTTATTTTTCAACATACAATTCATATAGATAGATTATTATTATATTAGTATATTGTATGACATAAAAAGATGAATGAAATGATCTTTATAGTAAACTTACATGTGCTTGATTGGTTGATGATGTCACCCTCTTATAGTATTAGTTTGGACTGGTAAGATAACTGTGCACATAATTGAAAAATATTGATATTGACATAATTTCATTGGTATAATTCTAAATTGTCCCCTTGTGATGGATGTAAATAATATAGATAAGGTAAGATATTATATTGTAAGATAGAATGTTTTGAACATTCTTGAATGGTCATATTTAAATAATGAATTTTCAATTAATTTATATTGATCCATTACGTTTCACTAGCATACATATTGTTTTCTTTTCTATTATGTTACTATAATTTAGATATACGAGTATTCACTGAGTTGTTGATAGTTCACTATTGCAAACTAATGCTATCATGTTAAAATTTGAATTAGAGAAAGGTAAATGCATTTTTAATTGCTTTATTTCAAAGTTATTTAAATTCCTTTTCTTTGTGTCACTTTTAATTTATTAAATTATTATTAACTAATGATAGTAATTGGATAATTTTACTGTCCAAACAAATAGTTTTGCATTAGAAGTTCCAAGTCTTTGAGCCTGGTCATAATAAAAGTGATCTCATAAACAACAATAGATTTCTAAATTTAATCTCATTGAAGGAGCCATCAAAATAATTAACTTGTAGCTTCAATATAAAATTTTGGTATTTTGAATTAGATCCTATAATTTTAAATGTAGCTAATGTGCAAGTTTCAAGGATGAAATTTTTTATATGTAAGGAAGATTGTAACATTTGGGGAATTTATGAATGAGCTATGTCGGTTCTGTGTCGCAAAATAGAAGGGAGGAGTCAACGAGGGAGATGATGCGAGGAGAAAAAGGATCGAGTGTATGATGATTTAGAGGCCGCGAATTTGAAAGCAGTGGCTAGATCAATGAAGAGAGAGAAGACATTGGACGAGCTCGGTTTTATGGCATGCAAAGGCCGAAGCATGCAAGAGGAGCGGAGACGGAGAGCGATTGTGGTGCAATGTTCTTGGTTCGACTGCAAGGCGATACGTTCTAACAACCTCAAGCGAAGTCATAACGATAGTAAATGTTTACTTTGGTGATCCAAATGATTTATAATATTAATGCATTTCTTGCAATAAGTAGTGTCAATGTAGATGAGACTCTAATGTGAGGGTGGTGTTGTAAGTGATGCTGTTGCATTGTTATATTCTTAGTGCTTGGATTCCATCCTTTGGCTTAAGCTTTTTTTTGCTTTTCTACTGTTATGCTAATGTATTTGTCATAACTTGGTCAGCATACTTTTCACTAATCAGTAACTTGGTCGGCATACTTTTAGTATATATTTTTTTCTTGATGAGTATAAACTTTTCTCTTCTTCAAGTAGCCATAATTACTTGACTAATATTTTTTGCATTTAACATGTTTTCAATTCTGCATAAGACTTACGAGGCATTCTTTACATACTGAACTGAACTATCGACATAAAGAAAATTTTTTTTGAATAATGTGTTGATCTACGATATGTATTTTCATATTAATTGTCTTCCCTATGAGCAAGCAATGCAGAAATGCTCATGGACAGAGGGAATTTACATAATACATTTTTGTGATATGATCTAAGGCTACAGGGAGCTGTCTGAACTCTGTTAAATAAAAACATAAATACATGTCTGAAATACATACTTTTACAGAAAAGGTGAAAGCAAAACTTAGTTATGCATGCGCATGCAAATATGCTTGTAGCAGCTAAACGATCAGTAGATGGTAATTTGAATGTACCTATCTTGTTACTTAGGAATTTAAGGAATCTGCATCACATGACGAGATATCATCTAATTGGTTAACTTGTTTTATCATTATTATTTGTCAAACTATAACATACTTAAATTCTAATCCAGTTAACGTGTCTCCTTGACTTTTGTCTATCAAACAAAAACATAGCTCGTGCATTTTTATCCGACTACGGTGTGTCTCTTTCAAAGTGGAACTAAACCAAATTGTAACATATGATTGCATATAAATTGATATTATATTTTACAAGGTTAAAAAAAGCAAAATTAGTGAGGCGAGGCATGAACTTTGAGGCAGATCAACTCAGAGTAGGAATAATTATAAATATAAAAATAGTTTATAAATATGACATAATCATCAATGCATTAAATTAGTTTTTAATCTTAAAGTTATTACCCACAAATTGCTATCTTTAATGTTAATACTTAGATGGATGTTTAGAATGAGATTTGAGGTTAATATTCACATAAAATTTAAATATAAAATTCAGATCAAAATCTTCGACGATCTCAATCTCACTTTCATCTTTTTTAAAAGAATCATTATCGGTAATAATTTTGTCATCATTTGATTCTATCTCATTTTTTTTTCTGAAATTTCTTAAAGAATTACATTTTTCTTCCTACTATATAAATTAACATTAGAACATATGCAATTTTAAATAAAGTAATAAATTAAAAATCAAATTAAATAATCATTTTTAAATTACAATTTGACTTTTTTGAGGTGTTATATAAAATGTATTAGATTTAAATATATTATAAAATAATATAATACATTTTTATATTATAATATTGTATAATATTGTATAAGATAACATAATGTTTTTTACATAAATTTGAGACACTGTCATAAAGCCTCGATCTATACACCTTAGACAAAAAAAGTGCAAGCCTCACTATCATAATGAGGCTTAGGGTATTTTTGAGGCAGCTGCAGCTTATGAAAAAGTTAATGCGCAGCATCTGCTGCACATAACCTCACTATTTGTTTATTTTTTGCAACTTTGTAACAATTGTGCTGCATTTGTTTCTGAACAAATAAACTTTATGACCTTGTAGTATAATGCTGCTTATAAAAGAACCAATTTCTCTTAGTATATTTCGTACTTGAAAACAAATATTTAGTTTAAAGGTTATAAATTAAAAATACATATCTCACTAAATAGAAACTAACAAGACAATCAAAATTAAAAAAAAAGACTTACAATAAAAGATATTAGAAATACTCAAGTGCATCTTTTCTGAAGGTTTAAAAAAATAAATCACAAACCCTTATATGCATAGTAGTGATAAAGAATAGTATAAATACTCAATTCAAGTTTTAGCAAACTGTGAGGTCTCAGAGAACAGAGTATAAACCAACAAATTTGTGATCACAAGAAGATAGTATACCTTATAAAAAAGGTTCTTGGTTGCCTTTAAACCACGTATTTGGGTCCTGTTGTCCCTTTCCGTGAATCTAGATTGGCCTTTATTTAAGCTAGATGTTAAGAATGCGTTCTTAAATGAAGAGCTTACAGAAGAGGTATACATGTCTCTTGTTCTTTGTTTTGACTCTATTGCTTCCAGCGAGCAAGTGTGCAGACTGTGAAAGTCCCTCTATGGGTTAAAGCAGTCCCAAGGCCCTGGTTTGGCGAGTTCACGAAGGTGGTCGTGGGCCATAGTTTTACTCAATTTCAATCGGATCACACACTCTTCTTCCGACATTCTTCCAATGGCGAGGTAGCTATTCTTATTGTTTATGTTGATATTTTTCTTACAGGTAACGCTCCCAACATTGGAGTTTTTGAAAGACATTCTTGCTAAGTCCTTTGAAATGGACGAAATCTCTTCGGTACTTGTTAGGCTTGGAAGTGTGACAGTTATATTGGTGTCTCAACGAAAATATGTGTTTGATCTCTTGATAAAGAACAACATTTTTCTTTGCAAACCATTGGTTGTTCGTATGGATCCCAATAAAAAATTATCTGACGCTTGTAATGTTGTGCTTATCAATAAGATTTATTACCAGCATCCTTTGGGGAAACTCATCTACCTCGCCCATACTCGCCTCGACATTTGCAAAGCAGTTAGTATAGTAAGTCAATTCATGCATGACCCTTATAAGTATCATCCCCAAGCTATTAAACAGATTCTCTACTATTTAAAAGGTGCACCAGTCTCATATTTGTTTTTCTATCGTAAAGAGAGAGCCATTTAAGATACCACTACTCAAAATGATAAATGAAAAGAAACTTCATCACAAAACCACTACCACACCACACAATCATCACCACTATCAACATATCATCACCACCACAACTACCACAACACCACTACCACTACCAACACCAACATCAACACCTCAACATCACCACCACTATCAACATATCATCACCACCACCACATTACCACTACCACAACACATCACACCACACCACTGCCACAACGCCACATCACACCACACCAAAACAACTCCCAACACCAACACCAACACCAACACCACTACCAACACTGCCATCACACAACTACCACAACATCACCACCACCATATTACCAACACCAACATAAACACCACGTCACACCACTGCCACAATACCACTGCCAACGCCAACACCACCTCCACACCACACAACCGCCACAACATCACCACCACTATCACCACCCATTATCAACACCCCACTATCACCACAACCACTATGACATCACAAACACTATTTCGAGCAACCACCACAAAATCACAACACCCATCCCATTTTCTTCATTTGGGGCGATTACATATAGGGCACCTGAACTATTGTTATCTACAAATCAAGCATCCTTTTTCAACCATTTTTCAAATTCTCACTCAAACATCAAAGGTAAAGATAAAAGACCATTCCAAATCTTTTATTTTTATCACATTCACAATGGTTTGATTGTGACAAGCATAAATGCATCGTTTTGGGTGCCCTTTATGTAATTTATCCAAAACTTTGCTATCTACAAATCAAGCACCCTCTTTCATCCATTTTTCAAATTTTCATTCAAAATTCAAATGTAATGATAAAACCCCTTCCCATATTTTTCATTTGAGGCAATTGCATACAAGGCATCAGAAACATTGCTATCTACAAATCAAGCACCCAATTTCAGCCATTTTCCAAATTCTTACTTAAACATCGAAAGTAAAGATAAATCTCATTCAATATTTTTCATTTTTATCACATTGACAATGGTTTGATTGTGACAAGCGCAAATGCATTGGTTTTGCGTGCCTTGTATATAGTGGCAAACGTAAATGCATCGGTTTTGGGTGCCTTGTATGTAATTACCCAAAACATTGCAATCTACAAATCAAACACCCTCTTTCATCCATTTTTCAAATTATTACGCAAACATTAAAGGTAATGACATTTCCCCATACCATATTTTTCATTTAAGGCAATTGCATACAAGGCACCCGAAACATTGTTATCCTTGAATCAAGCATCCTCTTTCGGCCATTTTTTAAATTTTCACTCAAGCATCAAAGGTAAAAATAAAATCCCATTCATATTTTTTATTTTTACCACATTCACAATGTTTTGACTGTGGCAAACATAAATGCATCAGTTTTGGGTGCTTTGTATGTAATTTACCAAAAATGAAAAAAGAAAATCATAAAATCTAAATTCTCAGTCATAAAGAGAAAGACACAAATTAGAAAATTTAAATTCTCACATCAAATCACAAATGAGAAAGCCACAAATTGCAAGAGAAAGTCATTCAATAAAAAATTAATAGATGATATCGCGAGAGGACGAAGAGCACAGTAACTAGATAAAGCTGGATATCAGAAGGAAGAGGGAGAGGAGAAAAACAACCCGCTGCCATCAAAGATCGAAGGGAAGAGGAAGAGGAGAAAGGCAACCCGTTGCCATTGGATAGAGGCACGAGAGAGGCGCAAGATCGAGAGAGGTGTGACCCTGGGCAGAAGAAATGCATGAGAGGGTAGTGTTCACGGGATATCACAGGACAACAGAGTAATAAATTCGCGAAGGAACGCGAGCTGCAAGACCCAGTGACCAGCAACCCATATAAATTATTTAGAAACGCCACTGCGCCGCTGTTTCCAAATGCTTCATCCTGCGTTTTCAAAGCGCACTGGGCCAAAAAAGCTGCCCCGAACGGGCCCTTTAGCTTCGAAGCTGTTTCTGTGTGCCTCAATATAATGTGGATCTCGAGGCGTGTGCCACGAACATCTTTTAAACAAGGATATTTTAGAAAAAAAATATAATATTTTCTCTCACTAATTGAAATCTGTTCTATGGAAATAATTTTGATATGGAGTTTTGTGGGAACTAAAAGCAAAATGTTGACTAGGATTACATTATCTTATTGTTAATTTTTTTTAACATGCATAAATAAAATTTTTAAGATTGTCCGTACAATTGCAGCATTAGTTTTAATAGATATATTGTTTTTCAAATGACTGATGAGAATTTATACTGTTAACCGATCAGGTTGCTTTGCTCCAAAATTTGATTATTATTTGTGATCAATATGTTCTAAACTATTTGAACTAAATTGTTGAGTTGCAGTAGGGTGGTTCCATTGTTTTTTCGAAGCTAATAGTGTCTATAATGGTTTAAAAACCTGAAGTTGCAGTATTTATTCCATAGGTCACTTAGTAATGCATGCTATAGGAGAACTTTATTTCATTCAATTACATGTATATTCTGTGTACAATGTTTAAATTAGTATTAAAGGCCAAGAAGAAATATTGTGAATGATTCAAGTTCGTTGATTGTTCATAATGTTATATGACCTGGAAAGTTTGAAAAATGTGAAGTATGGTTTAACCTACTTTTTGGAGCTCAAATTTAGTTTTAATTTACAATTCTTTCTCCAATGGCTAGTACTGCCGATTAGATCTTTGCATTAGCAAGATTGACCATGTATAGAATTTGTCCCAATCTTGGTTGAAAATTAAAAATTTTGCAATTTTTCTTGGCCAGCCTGATTTTAAAGCCAATCATTTTTCAAATGTATGTCTCCTAGCTTTTGTCAAGGCTTGATTTAACCAAGGGCCTTGATTTTTGGCATCTTGTGCTATCTGCTAAATCTTATTATTAAGCAAATCTCAAAACTATTACCCTTATATTGTTAGCATTTTGATATAATTTAAGGATCTTTTTATGCAATTGATTATTTGTAAGCATATAGTATACATCTGTTTTGATTGTAGAATTATGTATTCATTTTTTTACGTCATTTTAAACTGCTCTTGACCTAGTTTGTGCCTAAGGATTCATCCACTGAAGATTCTGACCAAACCTATCAAGCTTTGGCAGATGCTTTAAGCATTTTGAGCCATCCAAATTAAATGCTCCTGCCATTTTCTATGCTATTGCCTGCTTTTATGCAAGAATTTGCCGAGTGATGTTTGTGAATGGATATGATATTGAACAGCAAGCCTATCTGAAGACAATTGCCAGGTGGTAATTTTAGATTGTTTGTCCAATATTTAACTTTTTTGAAAAGAATGACCCTACTGTTTGTCCAGCACTTGTCTTAAAGCTGGCCAGACAACATGAATGATTCTCATTATTTGATTTGCTTTCTTTCTGTTATGCCCTACCGCTGCGTATGGAACATGTAGTCAAGTAATAATAAAATACATAGAGCAGGAAAACTAAGTAGTCTTTGATGTTCTCTCATGTTTTTGTAGTGCAACTCTGATCTAACCATTCTGTTGAAATCCCATTCAACAATGTTCATTATTTTATGGAAAGTGCTAAGGACAGAATGATAAGCAATCGAGAATCATGTTATTTATTGGTTGCAACCAATTAATTGATATTATTTCAAAATGTTTATGGATTCCATAACTAAACATATTTTTGGATTAACATTCCATTAATTCAGTTAACATTGTCCTAAAATATTTAAAATTAAATTGCTAAAATAATATTATTGTCTAATTAACCCACAAAACATGTTTATATGAATTTCTAGCTTAATAAATATTATACTAATCTCTTTGTATTTTAGAAAGTGTTTTAGGTCTCCATATTTCATTCATTGTGTTTGACCATTTCTGTACATCTCTATAAAACATCTGCAACCAAACCCAATGAAAGTTTGTTTGATTTTTTATACACTGTTATCTTTAATGCCCAATAAATTTAGTGGTTCATTTGTATTCATTTTAATCTGTTCATCTGATTCATTTTTACCTCATATATGACCTTTTTTGTGTTACTTTGCCTTTTACAGCTCAAAAACTGGTGAGAATATTGGCTTCAGCTCGAAGCCAACTACTGCTTTTGCAGCTGCTGACATTGAGCGTTCATCTCTTATTTTGTGCGGTAATGCCTTTTCGGATGTTAATATTATTAAAGATGCTTTGTCAGCGCTAGCTGCTCCTATAATCTTAGCTAGAGGAGGCCTTCCTCTTTCGGCAAGGTGTGAATTATTTTTCCTAGCTCGAAAATTTTCATTTTGCTCTTTACTATTTTTAAATAATGCTTTTGTTAGGATTCTTGTGTCTGGTGATTCTGTCATTCTATTGTTTGCGCCTGAAGATATTATTAAGCCTAGCTCAGATCTCCATGGGGCACTACTTTCTATGGATGTTGGAGCGGTTCTCTCCCCTCACGGGGTCACACACCTATTCCAAACAAAAGATCAGACAGTCCCCAATTTGCTGAAGAGGCCTGCGGCTATTATCTTTGCTTCTTCTGATAGGTAGTTAGAAGTTGCCTTTTGCCTTACTTTTATGGTGACATGTTTAACATTTCTTTTATGACAATTTTTTCATACATTTAATTATTACTGAAGATTTTTTCATCAAGGCAGCTTTTGTCCTTACTCCTTTCACCATTATGTCTTATTGTAGTATTTTGTGATTTTGCCATTGCCACGACTTGGCTCAGGGCTTGAAATTAGCTTAGATGAGAGCAGAAGGTCGAACAGTGAAAACTAAATTTTCTTTATTCATCTACAATTTAACAAATGAAAGAATCACTAATTTAGTTAAATTAAAACAATTTAGTTCAACTTCTTCACCATAAAAGTGAAGACTATATTCTCACATTTCCCTCCGTCAATAATAAGGCTGCATAACTTCCCTCTCATAGTACATATGGTGAAAAAGAGGCTTGTCTCAACCACAAGTCATACTTCTTCTGTTCATTCTACAAAGTGCTTCTCACAACTAACATCTCACCTTCATCTTCCTAGAGCTGGTACTTCTCACCCAGTTTCCTAGCTGCCTCACTCACTGTCTCCAATGCACCCTGTTTGGTGAAGGAAACAACTCAATTTGTTTGGCAACTGGAGGCGATGTGTTCATATCAATGACATCTGAAGCATTTTCTGATTGGATGTGTGCTTGACATGCTACTCTTCTTATGTTTCTTCCCACTTTGATTTGCTTTGTTATTCCCCTAATCAGCCTTCACAACTCCCCCAGGCGTGCTGCTGCTGATGCCTCTAGCTGTACGCGATTGTCTGAATGGATGTTGGGTGTCTGCTTACTTTCTACTGTCTCTCCAACTTCAATGTGAAGGTTTGAACATCACCCAACGACCAATATGGTTGTAGCTGGATCATATTACCGACAAAGAGCTTCTGGCCTCCCAATTACCTGGCTATAGTGCGCTCTTCTGGCTCTGTTAGCTCACATTTCAACTTAAGCTACTCATATTTCATCGTGAACTCCTCTGAAAATTTCCTCTACTATAGGCAATTGAGCTTTAAGAGCATGTCCTGACAGTATTGCGGGGTAGGTACTTTCTCTACATCTCTTTCTTCTCTTGAGTAGTGATCTTGTTCTGACTTTTTCTGTGTCTCTCTGACGTGGAGCCTCTCATGGATGCGGGGGCGGGATTTCACGTGTTGACCCCGACCGATTTGTTGCAGACAAGTCCAGGGGAATCCCGAGCCGAGCAGCCGGGCAAGACCCTGATGGGGCGAGCGACCTTCTGCACCTCTCCTTGCCTTTTCTGTGTTCTGCTTGATCGAGTGGCATTTTAGGAAGGGCGGCAATGTGACCTACCCTCCTCCATTTCTCTTCTTTCTTATTGGGAATCTATTTTTATGTTTGTTTTTAATTTAGGGTTAGTTTTTTGGTGTAGTCTTCTTTCAGATTTCTTGTGTGGAGTCTTCCCCCTTGAGGGCTATGTCCAACGGTTAGGGTGGTACTGCGGCTGCATCCATTTCCCCTATGGTGATTGTATCTTCCTTATTTTTGTTTTCAACAGTCTACCTTGCTGTCTGGCACCTTGCCACCTCAAACCGCTCGCTTCTTTGTTACATCGTTGTCGATCCACCAATCAATGTTGCTGCCGCCACTTCGAGACAACTAGCCTTTGTTGTTCCTGCCGTTTTTTCCCCATTTTATTGTTGTAGCCAAATACTAGTTGTTCCTGCACTTCTCTCATCTCGCCTTCACTGCTACCACCCCTGCTAGTCATCCCGATTCACCTAGTAACCTCCACCTCCTTTGGGATGCACTTTAAAGGTGTTTTTTGTTTCCTTTTATGTGTTGATATTATTATCAATTTGTGTGTGTTGTAACCCTATTTACCTATTAATAAAAGTTGTTCTTATGGGTTGGGTCTTTTTTCCCTGGTATCATTTGTATCAGAACTAGCCCAACCATAGTGCTATCCTAGGGTTCTCTAGTATCCTTCATAAACCAAAACTTTTCTTCCTAACACCATGTATCCTTTTCACAATCCAAACACCAACCCCACCAAAGTTTTTCTTCCCTATTTCTTAATCTCTAATCCCCAACCATGCCTCCATTGAGACACATACGCAAGCCTTCACGGGAAGACAAGATGAGAGATCTGTCGACTTTGGCGGTGGATTACGAACATGGAAGATGAAATCTAATGTGAAACTCCCTTAACTGTGATCTGGAAGGTTGAAGGGGAGAACGAGAAGATATGAAGATGAAACGGAAATCACATCACCAGTTTCTAATAATTTATAATCGCTGAAAGTTACAGACTTTAGCTTCTGAAGTGGAGAGACCACACCACCTAGCATCCCCTGGCTACTATCGAGCAGAACCAATCCACAAAGTTGTCATGGCTAGAAAATGTTGCAAGTTGTTGAAAAATTGGGCGATGACACAGTTGATGCTGGAGAAGATGATGAATTTCGGGAGAATTCTCCACTTGCATCTAGTGAGGAAGAGATGCCACCAATTCAAGTTGACCCCGGGATAGACATTTTAGTCGAGGTAACAGTAGCCATTCTGGGAGGTAATGACCTTGATGAAATGAACGTTCAAGTTGAGCATTAGATTATGGTGCCTCTAGCTACTATCTTGTAGATGGTGAGAGTAACATTAGTAGGAATGACCTTGGATTTTTACAAGGGTTATGAGTTTGAGGAGCCAACATCAAATACACGAGATGCAAATTTTTCAGATTTATAGACCCCCACACCCCTCCCCCTCCCCTCTCAAGTTGCCCCGACGGAGGGAGGTCTGGGATGTCAGAAGTGGTCTCAGTTCGTGACATGCCGCCAAGCTCATGTGGAGTTATTCAGAGTTTAACATGTCGGCAATATCATGTGGAGTTATTCAGAGTTTATTTTATGTTTTGCATGGTGACCATCAACAGATGTACAGACAGAATGAGTGAACTTCAACTTTGAAATATGCCCTAGATGCTTGAGGGAGATGACAATTCTTCAATGGGATCTAGGTCCTGTGACTGAAGATGTTTCTTCTATGTGTTCGCTGGTGAGATTGACACAGCCTGTTACTCAGAATTGAGTTCTCCTTACATGTTACTCAACCACCGCACGGTAGGCACGAGAAGTTGTAGGAGAAGATTTCCTATGTAAGAGCTCGAGAGTTGCATTGCGGGAACCCACCTCTATATGAGACTCCCGCTCAGGACGTGCCAAAAAAATGACGGATACCTTCTCTACCAAAATGTGTAGTGGAATGACAATGCCGATATAATCGACCTACCAAAGGACTTGACGCGCCATGCCACGAGGAACTTAAAGCTTCGACAAATGAAGTCAAAGTTCTCCCAACTTCGGAAGGCTAACGTGGAGCTTCCCCGCTTGGACGTGGAATGAGATTCCCTATACTGACCCCAACCGATCTGTTGAAGACTGGCCAAGGGAATCTCGGGCTGAGTGGCCGGGGCGAGATCCCTGATGGTGCGAGCAACCTCCCGCGTCTCACTCCCTGCCTTTTTTGCCTCCCACTAGATTGAGCGGCATTTTAGGAAGTGCAGCAATGTCGCCAACCCTCCTTCCTTTTATGTTCTTTCTTGCTTGGAGGCTATTTATATGCTTGTTTTGGAGTTTAGATTTAGTGTTTAGTGTTTTTTTTTTTTTCAAATTTTCTGTGTGGAGTCTTCTTCCCTCTCGAGGGCTGTTTCCAATGGTTAGGGTGATGCTCTGGCTATATCCCTCTCCTCAATGGTGACTGTATCTTCCTTCTTCCTGTTTCCAACAGTCTACTTTGCCTCCAACAACTTCTCGCCACCCCAAACTATCCCCATCTTTACTTCATCGCTGCTGACCCACCCATCCTTGTTGCCGCCGCCTCGAGACAGCTAACCATTGTTGTTCATGTTGTTTCCGCCCCAATTTATTGTTGTAGTCGCACATGACAGCCAATCCTCTAGCTGTTCTTGGAGTTCTCACATCGCCTTCGCTGCCTCCACCCCCGCTCGTCATTTCGATCCACCTAGTAACCTCCATTGCCCTTTGGATGCACTCTCGAGGTGTTTGTTGTGTCGTTTTTTGTGTTCGTGATGTTATTTACAGTTTGTGTGTGTTGTGTAACTCTATTTCCCTTTTAATGAAAGTTTTTCTTGTGTTTTGGGTCTTTTTTCTTTGATATCACTCACTCTTCAGATTCTTCTAGCAAAAGAGGCACTTTTCTTCGTCTTGATGGCAGCATGTTTCACTTTTATGTCAATTAGAACCTCCTCCTATTAAAATATCATCTCCATTGTCTACAACCACTCATTGAAGTCATCCATATTCTTTCTCCTTCGGAATTTGGTAGGTCTACTTTAACTCCTAGATCTCTCAACCCTCTAAATGACACTTCATCCCTAGGCCTCTTCGGATACTTAATCCCAAAGCATCGTCTCCTGCCTTTCTCTTCACTGTAATCATCTCTACGGAAGGGATTCAAATTTTTCTCCCTCAAGTCTCGCTACCACGATCTCCTTGTCTCTTAACGCAATTTTTGCAAGCATTTGTTGATATCAGTGGAGTTCTCATTGCACCTCTTCCATGGTAAGATCCGGAACGGCTTCTGACATTTGTCTTTTTGGTGGCATGGTTAGGGTTTAGGTTTGGAGGAGTGAAAATGGTGTATGGGGTGGTTTAGAGGGAAAAAAGTTCGGGGGCTGATTTTGGTAACCCTAGGATAGTACTAGGGTTAAAATAGCTTCTGATGCCAAATGATACTGGAGTTTAATCAAACTTTGAGAAATAAAATATTATTGTTGAGTTCAAATTGGGAACTACAGCCAAACAAATGGAAAAATGAAATTACAACAAACAAAAACTCAACACCCTAAAACGGTGATAGATCCGACGTGGAGGGGGCGTAGGCTAGGGCTTGGGCCTCTAGAGGCAGTGATGGGGTGGTTAGTGAACTGGACAGTTGCGGCAAGATGGGAAAGGGTCTGGATTGTGGGGAAATAGTGGCAAGACAGCCGTAGCTTGTTGTCAGGGGCGGCAACAAGCTGGAAAAGGCTTGGTTGCTGGGAAAGCTGCAGCAAGGCAGCTGTCGCTTGTTCACCTGGGCACCTGCATGTATGGAAATGCCTTGACTGCGGGGAAAACAGCTGGAAGATGGCTGGCGGAACTGTACGAAAACAGTGAGGGGCGGCAGTTCAGGATGGTGGCAGGGACGAACGATGACAGGGAGCGATGCAGGAAGGTTTGAGAAGGGTGGGGGAAGGATAACCATCACATTGGGAGTGTTATACAGCCGGAGCACCACTCGAACCCTTGGATAGACGTTGATGACTGTCCCGAACAAACATGTAGAAAAACTAACATAAAATATGGCAAATGCATCATATATTGTTTTATGGTAACTGGAAGTGGACCCCACTTGCAATAGGCGGCAATTCTATGCCTGGGAGTGCCGGTCTATCCACCTATGCCTCAATTGAACTGGACCATGTGCGGGGATGCGGCAATTGCTGTGACACTTGACGCCCCGCGCACTGTTCCTTCCACTTAAAACCATTTTTTACAATGATTATTATGCATATCAATCACTATTAAAATGCTATGATACTTCGTTATCGAAGTGTAAGATTTATTTATAGCTTTCTTATGCCATCGTTCATAGATAAAATCTCAGCAAATCTCTGAGCTTAAAACCATAAATCAGTGGGTAGAACATCAGAAGTGAATAAATTTTTGGCTAAATATCCATTTCCTCAAAGTCCGCACAAATCTCTCTACCTCTTTGAAGGTTGTGTGCTTTCTTCCGGCTTGGAGGCCATCATATTAAATTTTTTGAATATCCATTTCCTCAAAGTTCGCACAAATCTCTCTACCTCTTTGAAGGTTATGTGTTTTCTTCCGGCTTGGAGGCCATCATATTAAATTTTGAATTTCAGGATTTCAGCAAATATGCCTTTGTAAAAGTGAATACCCAATCAACATTCTTAGCAGTATCTACAAATAGCTCAAAATAAATTAATAATTGTCATAATTATCGAAGTAAGCCAAAAAATTAAATTAAAATAATACTATCCCCTTGAAGAAATTGATCACCAAATTTTTCATTACAATCAACAGTGAGAAATACAATGCTAACTAAGTAATTTGATTCACCTCTTAAAGTAATTTATGATTCATGAAATATTATCAAAATATTTGATTCATATCCTTAAGTGACTTATAAACACTGAAGTATCATTATATTTATTAGATTATGTACAACAATAATAGCAAAACTAGAATGACATAATATAAGGTACTCGATTTAGCACTCATTGTTTTAAGTGAAATTAATTTACCTCGTGGACTCTCGAATAATACTATATTAACACTTTATTATGCTCCAATAGCCTATGTAACACCTTATTAGAACATGAGTAAATTTAATTGAAAAAAGCTTAAAGCAATAAACTGTATTCAATTCATCTCATTAGCTTTTGCTGCAGAACCAGATAGATACTCATTTGTTGATAATCCTACTTGAACAAGGCTATGACCATCTGAAAAATAATACTAATGCTGTAGGGATGAGCAAAACATGGTTCAATAGGACTATTTTAGTATTCAATCACAGGCTCACAAACAGTTATCTGTTTCCAACGCTCGTTTACATGAATTAAAAATACAGGGCTTACATAGCAAATCATGCGCAATGGTATGCTTACTAACTGTATACCTTTCTAAAAGCATGCATTTGTAAAATATTACATTTATACATTATGATTTAAAATGCATAAACATAATCTTCCTCTTTGATAACATTATTAATCTATCCACTAACTTGATCAATCTATAAATCCTATCAATCAGTAAAATTTAAAATGTTGTGCAAAGGTAATAATTAATTCATAGATGAATCCAACAAAACCAGGACCATCAAAATCTGAGGTTTACAGTTAAGCTTATAATGTTCTAATGGTATTATTTATGGATAAAGCCTTTGGAAAAAGTAGTGCGTGAGATGGAGATCATTTTACTGAATCTAACACTTAACAATTTTCAATCCTGGCTGCAGCACCGGTGCCCTACCCTCCATATCGAAGCTATCAACAGGACAAGCTGCTTATCATTTCCTGGCAGGTTATCAGGATGGAAAGTTCTTGCCCGCATATATTAAAGGCCCATTCCCCATTGAACCCCTAGCTCTTGCAAATTCATTGCATTCCCAAGTATGTGCTTAAGCCCATTTGCATTGTGAAGTCATATTACTATTATCATTACAGTAACTTGTTTGATTTCTTTCTCTTTACAGTTAAAGGATAGTGAAATCCCAGCCTTCTTGATTAATGTTAATGACGGTGGTAAACACATTAATGGTAAGACAGCAAATAGTCTCTAATAATGTAAATTGAGTTTGGACTCGTTTGGATTGGTGCTGCTATGTCACTGATTGAATTAGAAAGAAAAAGTGATATTTTTTATATGGCAAAAATTTCAGTGGAGCTATTGAATAGTGCCCTGCCCTAGGTTCATCTGATTTTATTTGCTGCGTATTTCTAAACACAGGCATGGAACTTTTAAATTTGGTGAAGTCATCTTTGTCATCTGATTTACCGAAGAGCCAGCTTGGGGCTAACGATCCAAAAGGTAATAGATTGTTCTCTTCTTTAAAACAGCTTTCCCCTGCATTACCTATACTGAAATGTTTCTGAATCTATGCAGTAGGCGAGCTTAAAGGAAAGTACAAGAGTTTTCTATCTGGTAGGTTCGAAGGATTACCTGAAGAATTTTCTTTCTGAGGCTATTCATCAAAATAATGGAGCTGTAATGTGCTTTGATAAGCAGGGGAGGTCCATATTATTTATAAGTTCAAATTTGAGAACTATTGAACTCATGAGATGATAGCATTGCTCATTTTTTGGATTGGTGCAGAGCTGCTGACTAATTTGAATAAAATTTCCATGTTTTCTTCCCTCATTTAAAGGATTATGCTTCAGCTTGACCCGCCAGTTTGACTACTCTAATATCTGGGGTGTGATAAACTACTCCAGTGAATGCCGCACTTGGGATAAAGTAAGAAGTGATTAAAACAAGGAAGCTGGATTAATTCCTAATATTGTATTTGTATGGTTGTCTAATGCCAAGTTCTTATGAATTTCTTTAATTTTGTATCTAGCATTTAAATATAAATCTTGCAGGTGTTGTAAAATTAGACTAAACGTCGACCTCTTTTGTTGGTGTGAAATTCGAATGCATGTGGCTTGGAAGGATTGGTCAAGAGGCAAATGGAACACCATATGCAAGTCGCAAGTACAAGCTGGCTTGATTTCTTTCGTTTTCAGCTTATCAAGTCTCAAAATGATTTTCTTTTAATTTTTCAAAGCTACAAGGATACGAAAAAATTGTTTGGCAAAATGGTCCATGGCCTTTTCCAAAAGACAAGCACCAAACCAATAATTTTTCCGTATTGTCAAATTGTTAAGCCAACTATTGATTTTGATTTGAGTGAAGATGAAATCACATCAAGCGTAGTATGCTTGATTTGAAATGCACTCGAGCCTTGTTTTAATGCTTTTTTTTTTTTTAAAGATTTACATGCATATCACTCTATTCTTTTGTATTTACATATTTAACATGAAAATAATAGTTTTTGAATGTCATATTATTTCTAGTAAGCTCTGAAGGAAATTTTATTTCAACTAAAAAAAATATTGTGAAAGGCAAATGGAAGGTACTACTACACATCCTAAACAACTCACTTAAAGAAAAGAAAAAAATCAAAGGCTCTTCTCCGTGAAAAAAGAAAAATACAATTCACTTTAACTATGAGCCCAAGAAAAATAAAAACCAATAAGTAGATTAAAGTAAGCATAAACAAGATGTTTAAGAATCATAGGAACATTCTTAGAAATAACATATCTAATAAAGCTCCCTAGCTTAGCAGCCCAATTAGTTACTTTGTTTTTATCCCTTCTCTTACGAGCCTAACACACGCTAGTTCCGTTGGTTAAATCCATAATCTTCTTTATTTGTATATTTATGCTCCAATGATGCTCTTGATGTGACCTGCAATTATTTCATAATAATAAAGAGTTCGTTTATATATTGATAAAATTTCATTCGTACTTTTTAGCTATTAATAAACCAAACACAACTGCACCATTAAAGGAGATACAGGAACTGCCGAAGACATAAACCAACTGATAACATATCCAAAAAAATCCCTGCAAACACTTCCAACATCAGCTATATTATTTTTTCAACTATTTTCTATATTAATTTTAATATAAGATGCATATGGCTTGAACCAAGAAACAAAGTTGTTGCTTGTAACCAAAGGATTGAGATCAATCTTGAATTTAACATATACCTCATCTAATTTGTTTTTTTTCCCCTTTATTACCATTGAATGTAATATTGATAGAAAGAACTCTTAATCATACAAATTATGATTAACTTTAGGTATCTCCTTATGAAATTTAATGTTATTTCAAGTAAATCAAATAAATCAAAAAGATAATATAAGGGTTATTAGTGAAAAAAGCATGTCCTGGAGACTTTCAATTTTCATAAATACTCATAATGTCATTATAATTACCCGCATCCCAACTCTATTAAAAGACCAACAACTTTCTGCCAAATATCCTCCACAAACCTGCACTCAATAAGAAGATGGTTAATAGTTTCCTCATATTCTCTACACAATAAACAACATGAAGAAATTCTACGACCTTTAAGTTTGAGTGTATCATTCGTAGGTAAAATATTATGGAGGAGTCTCCAAATAAAGTAAAATTGAGAAGGTTTCACCCATATAATCCAATTTCATTTTAGGTCCATACCCTGAAAGGTTGAAAAGAATTAGCTAAAGTTTTAGCACTAGTATTACCAAAATTACCTTTAATTAGAAATATGCATTTTCACATGATTTGCATGAATACTGGAGATGAAGTTCATCTAATCATGTCCAAGTAACTGCTTTGATATCTTCTTGTTCCAACAATTATTATTCCAAGGTCTCCAACATTTACATTAGCATGCCACCTTCTCTATTCTTGAATATGTATCACTTTTTTTAAAGTTAAAATAGTGATATTTTTTGTGTGATATTAAGATTGGTGTATATCTAAAAAGTAAATTTTAAGTGATTGTTATGTAGATACATCATAATTGGGTTTTTGGCATGTACATGCCCCCACCCCCCCCCCCCCCCCCCCCCCACCCACCAAAACATTTTTTTTATTTTACTTAGCTATATTCTCTCAAAATTAACTTTGAAGCAACAATAGTACATGAATGAGCTTTTGCTCAGGCTTTAAATTGTGAGTTTTATTTAAATAATTATAATATATTTTTAGAAAATTTTGTGTATTTTTAATTTTAAATCTAAATTAAATTATTTTGAGATTTGATGATATTTAATAAGATATCCTCTGATTAAATTTTCTATAAATCTGATCATTATTCAGGAGTTTTACCATCTTAGACTTTATTGACTTCCATTGATTGCAGAGAATCTGGTCTATAAGTGCAGCTCATTATTGTATTTTTATGATATTTATAGTTTTATTTCTAAACTTTTTCTTAAAAAAATCTTAAATGTCATCTATAAAATAATTAAAACACTACGGATTTTTTAAACAAGTATTAGACACTTAACTAAATGATTAGCTTAGATTATTATTTGATGAGAAATTTAATTTTTATTTTATCACAATAGCATAAGTCTTATCAACTCTAGTCTTCATGAAAAAGAAGATTAAACATGAAAAGTTGGATTTACCGATAATGCAAGCTACTTGGGAACTTCATGCAAACACATTTTGGTCAACTTGAACTTAAGTGAGAGCTTTCATATATCTAAAATAATAATAATAATAATAATAATAATAATAATAATAATAATAATAATAATAATAATAATATTTTTTAAGTGATTGCACACTCCTCTTATTGAGATTTCAAGTTCATTGTTCACTTTTTATTTGCATAATGTTCTCTAACTTCATGTCTATACATTTGACCAGCTTCAATATTTAAAACAAAGTTAACTAATTTTGTAAGATAATTGTATATTTATTTGAATTAATACCTTATGAATTTAAATATTCTAAGTAAACTCGAACCTTTTAGAATCCTCATCATTTTTATCCAAAAAATAGCATGCTTATCAAAATTTATTTGAGTATTTTTGTAAGACATTGAGTCCCTTTAAAAAGCTCAACATGTTTTTTGAGGCAATTATCAGCATCTCGAAACTACAATATATAATTTAGATTCTTGAAAGGTGCCTAAAACATTATAAAATTGTCATCTTTTTTCTTTTTTTCAGAAAAAAGATTCAAAATTAATGTATGTTTGTGCTAGAGTTTGATGACTAATGCACTTTTTATAGACAGCATGCATATACCCATTTTGAATAAGTGTATTCATGCCAATGGAATTGTTTTTTAATGATTATCATACTTTCAAAGCACCAGCAATACCTTAGAGATTCACAATCATTTGAAAGTTACTTAGATTCATTTACTGACATAAAGGTTCTATTTTTTAAAGTGCATACATAGCCATTCTTTTGGTAAGCATTTTTAACATCATGTCCATTTGCACTTGCTTATTTATAGTTTTGATAATCAGGTTCGTTGTTGTAGATGAATGCTATTGTGTTTGCTGTAGTAGGAAAAATTTGAATTTATTGCTGTAGATGAATTTAAATTTATTATTGCGGATGAATCCTAGTTTGTTATTACAATCAAATTTGAGTTCTGAGTTTGTTGTTGCAAGTAAATAAAGTTTACTGCTACATATAAATTTGAATTTCTTATTTTAAATAAATTTCTGGAAAGATGAATGGACC
>NEWO01000053.1:1314694-1371912 GCA_003013225.1 Phalaenopsis aphrodite
AGGGAAAGCGACGGTGTTGTTAACTTAAGAGAATTTTAGTTGAATCCATTAGGATTTAGAATAGGAAATTTCAATTTGTAAAATTATATTTTTGATTTTATTTGTTTTATTTCTTGAAAAATAAAAAGTAAAAACAAAAATAAATTAATTATAAATTATTTTTGAGTTTGCTTTGTTTTTTCGAGTAAAAATAATTAGTGGGATCTTTAGTTGGTGAATGCATAGCGCAAGACCTTTAAGACTTGTACCGTGCGATTCAGAACTAGAGAAAACTATTAGGAAAATTAAAAAATAGAAAAGATTTTAAGAACTTTTAGGAGAAATGATGAACATTTAACAAAACAATTTAGATAACCAAATACCAATTAATGAACATCATAACACACATAAATGATTAAGGGACTATGCTAATCTTATAGCAGATGAAATTCAATCTTATAGTAGATGAAAATTATTTAAGTATTAAAAACCATGTTGTAGAAGCTAACACTTTTGAACTTAAGCCTGCTATTATCGAAATGGTGCAGAACAACTAATTTTGGGAACTCTATCTGAGGATCCAAATTTACACTTAGCAATTCTTTGGAACTTTGCACTACATTTTGCTATAATGACATGCCAAATGATGTTGCTATGATTACACTTTTCCACTTTTCCTTGATGGATTAAGCTCTCATTCGAATTTGGATCGATAAGAATTTGGAGTGATTTAGCCCAAAAATTCCTAGCTAAATATTTCCTACCTTCAAAAATTTTTAAACTTAGGAATGATATTACTTCATTTTGCCAGTTAAAAGGTGAGTCAATTTATTAGGCATGGGAACGATTTAAGGAAAATCTAAGAAAGTGTCAACATCATGCTTTGCTCGATTAATTAATTGTCCAGATTTTTTACAACAATGTAGTAGGATCCCTTAGATCCATTATTCATTCTCTCGCTGATGGTTTGCTCATGTTAAAACCATTTGATGAGGCTTACTCTTTGATTGAAGAGATAAACACTAACAACCACCATTGGCCTTCTAAGAAAGTAAACCTTATAAAGGTAGCTTGTGCATGACACAGTTGTGCTAACAATTCTACTTTCTTATGTAGTAGTAATATCAAGGAAGCTAGATCAATTTGGAATGAACCAACTTGAAGTACCTTAAGTAATTAAGGAAAATTCATTTTGACAAATGATTGATTCCAGCACTTCGTCATTTGAAACTGTAAATGCAATTAACAACATACCTAACAACACTTACTCTAATTTCTATAATTCTGGTTGGAAAAGTCATCCTAATTTCAACTGGAATAATAATTCTGGTGGAGGAAACAAATAATGCAAAAATAATCAGGTAAATCCTTTAGAAAATTGGAATAACCAGGGTAGTATCAACAATAGACCTTCTTGTCCTCTAGGATTTAATAATAATCCAAAATTTAAGGAGAAGAAGTTTTCTTGTGAGGAGGTTATGTTGTGGATAGAGAATCAATTACAAAGTCAAAGTGCAATAATAAGGAATATAGAGAGCAAATTGAGATAGATTGCTAACTCTCTTAGCAATCGGTCCCAAGGAACTCTTCCTAGCAACACTAAGATTAAACCTAAGAAGAAGAAAAGTGAGCATGTTAAAGCTATCCAATTAAGGAGTGAAAAAAAGTTGAAGGATTGTAGTTTGAAAAGAAATCAAGGTTGAAAAGGAGACTATGGAAACTGAAAAACCTTTGGAGGTTATCTCTAAAGACTTACAAAAACCAGTCTCTTCAACTAAGATTAATTTAGAAAAACCACCACCTCCATTTCCTTACAAACTTCAACAGTAGAAGCTGGATCAACATGTTGTAATATTTTTGAAATTATTTTAGAAACTAACTATTAATTATCCTTTTACTAAGGCTTTGAAGCAAATTCTCAGTTTTGCAGAGTTCGTGAAAGACATTCTTAATAAGAAGAGAGTTTAAAGATCATGAGACAATTACGCTCAGTGAGGAGTGCAGTTCTATAATTTAAAAAAAGCTTCCTCATAAACTTAAGGATCCTCAGAGCTTTACAATCCCTTTTGCAATTGGAGAGAGGTTTTATGGAAAAGCTTTATCAAATCTTGAAGCAAATATTAAACTTATTGCATTATCTATTTTTAGAAGGTTAGGATTAAGAGAAGTGTCTCCTATCACTATGACACTTTAGTTAGTGTTGACCTTACTTTTGGTTGAGGTTTAGTTTTTCTCTTTAGTAACCTAGGGTCTAGCCATAGATCTTTCCTATTAACTATTTCTAAAAAACTAGAAAAGGAACCCTCACAATTAGAAATTCCAAACTCCTCTTTACTCAACTTGAAGTTCAACATAGTGGTCATAACCTCTAGCACTTAGTAGGTGGGGTCATTATGGGGGAGCCCAAGGAGAGTTCCCATATGACTGCTTGCCCTTAGGGTTTACTCTAGGTGTTGGTATAGAGCTAAGGAACTCACCTCACTCACAATCACTCACAAATACAAACCCAAAATTTCTTGACTTTGATCCCTTAATTCGTTGGGAAACTCATGTAGATGACCCTCTAAACCTACTAGCCCTATGCTGGAGTTTAGCTAAGACCAGTAGATAGAGGACCCAAATGGAGTTCCCATTGGTCCATAGATTATTTATGGTGGTTGGCATCCCAATTCTACTAGAAATACTCAACTTGGCCTTTCGCCCCAAAATTCCCCAAATTACCTAAGTACCCTTAAAACCTAAATTTGGCCAAAATTCCCAAATTTACCCAAAATACCAAAATTTCTTCAAAAATCATTTTAAACCTTTTGAAAATATCCAAACTACTGAAAATCACCAAAAATTTGCCAAATTACCAAAATGCCGCTCCTTAGCCGAAAATTCTAAAAATTCCAAAAAATTCCAAAACCTTCCAAATATTCCCAATTTAATTTTTCTCAACTACCACATGACCCAATTTTACCAATTTGACCATTTTGACTAAAACTCCCAAAATGCCTTTAAAGGCCAAATTTTCCCCAAATTTACCTCAAATGCCCATCAATTTGGGCCTAATCTCTCTCAATTTCAATTCTAAATTCAAATTCACCTTCCATATGACTAATATAAATCAAATCCAAGCTCAGTTGGACCATTCTTTGAGCCCAATTTTGATCCAAGTCAAACCCCTAATTTTGGCCCTATGACTTGGTTCCACCAAATTGAACTCCATGGCCTACTCCATTGGTCTCAATTTGCATCCTAAACTCTTCATAACACTCCTAAAAATCAAAATTGACCTTAAATTGGCCTTGGTGAAGCCTCAATTTTATTTAATTTCAACCTAAATCCAAAAATCTCTAATTTTTCCCTAAATTGGCCATACCTCACAATTCCACCAAATTGATTGCCTTAACCCCAAAATTGGCACTCAATTCATGTTGAAAACTCTTCATCACATTCCTATTGACCATTCTCAACAATCAATTTGGACTTAGCCCAAGCCTAGCCCAATCTAGACCCAAGTGTAGCCCAACATGCCCAAATTGACCAAAATCCCAAAATCCTTCAAATTGAGCCCCCAATTGAACTCAAAATCATTTCAAGGATTCACAAAAAATCTTCATGATAATCATCTACAAAATGTTGATCAATTAATTTGGCTCAAGGCCATGGCTAGCCTAGCCCAAACCAAAGCTTTGGCCAAATTGACCTACATGGACCTTTTAACCAAAAATTAACCTAGCCATGTCAAATTGGCCAACCAAAGATTCCTTTGGACCAGGCTAAACCTTAAAAAACCCACCAAACTAAGCTATGGACCAATGGATCCCCAAATTAAGGGATTCATGCCCATTTTTGGGTATTAAGCCAAATATCCTCACCATTATGACTAACCCTTGGGGGTAAGTGATAATTGAGCCTCTCCCTGGCTCACCTGACCCCATGGCCAGCTCCCCTGTCCTTGCCGACCTGCCTAGTCACAAAAAAATGGCAAAACCGTGAGACACCTCCCTTAAATCGAAACCCAATTCAAACCTTGAGGCCACCTCATCCAATTTTAATTTTAGAGTCTCTCTGCCCTCTACATAGGCAACACTTTGCACCCTTCAATTGACCCACAGAGCTAACATTGGACAATTTTATAAAAGCTCACCTTCATGTCTAAGGAAAGACGTGCTGAAATTTTCTCAAAGAGAGACCTCCAAATTGATTCGACAACCTTTTTGAGTCCTCCTCTGCTCAAGCCAACCATTTTCCCCAACTGATCCTCAATGTGGAAGCTCAATTTGGAGCTCAAACTTCCGTCAAAACCAGGATAGAACTCCCCATAGCTCCACAGTCCACCAAACTCCAACTAAACTCACTCACACCATCACCACAGTGAAAGAAGAGAAGGCCCATCAAATCCCCCTCATACAGAGCCCCTAACATAGCTCTAGACCAACACTTGAAATCGAGCTTGGTCGAATTCATACCTAGAACTTTCATCACAGCAAGAGGCTCAATCCTTAGCCTCATTGGACCTCCACGAATGTGCCGAGCACCTCTGATTGATGCTTCCCTTCTCAGAGAAAAGGTATTGAACTTCCTCTCTTCTGAAACCTATTTTGATTCTCCATTTGATTCGGGTTATTTTCATGGCATGTTTACCATATGGATATGTTCATCACCCTTAGACGAGTCCATAGGATCAAACCCGAGGTCATTTGGTGGAGAAATGAGTGAGATCTGAGGGTTTTAGTGTTAACAGTCACATGTTAGCCTATTTGGGGACGATGACGGGGAGCCGTTTGATCGTGCGTTTATGTTATCAACGGATGAGATCTGGCCGGATGAATTCTCAGTGCGTGAACCGCGAGACGCGTAGTTTCCGAGTCGGATGGCGGCACCTAACCACAAGACGACGTTTGGAGCTTTGGAGACACCTAGGATGAGGTGGCGTCGCACGTTTAAATAGAAAAATATGGGTTTTCTGATTTAAATAAATAGCCCTAACTTCAAAAAATCATATCTCGGTGTAGAAAAATCACAAAATTAAAAGAAAAATATTTTCTTGCTCAGTGAACAGAGGAGAACAATGTGAAAATTTTTTGAAGTTCTTTTGATGCATATTTTATTTTTAATTAATTAAATACTATTTTGAGTCTATTGATTCTCCATGCAGGTAGACATTTCACCATGACTTGAACTTTTGATATGTTGTTGCCTCTATTTTATGGAACATTCTGTGATTTTTTCAAAGTCAGAAAAGATCTCTAGACAGTGATTCATATTTTTCAGGTTTATGTCTATTATTTGAATAAATTAATCATAATAATTCATATTTCTTAGAAAATTCCAAGAAAATTTTTGAAGGTTTGTCATGACCAAATAACCCTTTGAAAAATGTTTCATGAGCCAACTCTTTAAAAATGCACTTAATTTTTACAAACCCTAAGACACAAAGAAAATCAATTTTGGGAAACATAAACATCTAAATCACTTTATTTTATCTCTCCACTGAAATTTGAAGTTCAGAGAACTCTTCATACAAATTTCGAAATATTTGAAGCTCATTTGATAACTCAAATTGATTTTTCTAAGTTAAATGCCATTTTTAACACTAAAATGATTTTTAGCAATTAAAATATAACTCAAAAAATTATAAAAATTAGTTTTTGGAGTTCTCTGTGATCAGAGGAATTTTCTAAAAATAAAATGGTAATTAAAATAAAAAACTTCATTTTTAACCTATTTTTAAATATTTAAATAATTTAAAAATTATAAAAATCACAAAAAAATAAAAATTCATGGAAATGTTATAAATTTTTTCCTAAGAACTTAGGAACAATTGAAATATTTTTCCTAATTTTCTAAATGAAGATATTGAATTTTGAAGTTTAAAATAATTTTTAAAGGCTAAAGATAGATTTTCACTAAAATAATTCTAACAATTAAAAAAAATGTGAAATTTGTTCTCTGGGTTCCTTGCCCTTATAGAAATTTAATAAAAATGTAAAATTTAATTTTCCACATTTAAAATATTTTATAATTAATAAATACTCTAGAAATTAAAATAATTCTTAAAGTTTAAATATAATTCAATAAATCATTAAATTTTTGTCCCAATAGTTCTCTAGTCCAATTCTACCTCCATAAAAATTTCAAAGATTAGGCTCTTCCATGATCAAGTTATGGATTTTTCTTTGAAAATTTTTGCATTAAAATAAATATGTAAATTAAATTAAAATTTGAAAAATTACAATTTCTCCTCTGATATCTTAATTGACCCATGATTAAGGTAGGATAAAAACTCCAAAGTCATTTGAATTAAATTTGATAAATTATGAAGTGATAGAGCCTTAGGGGCAAAAGTATAATTTTGGAAATTTAGCCTTAATTAACATTTAGGCTTATTTCAAGAAAGAGGAATGGGTAACCTTTGATCCTAATCAACATATTTGGATGATTGCAACACAAGGGGATTAATTGGTAGAAAACAATCTCATTTTTATTATTGAAAGGATAAATTTGTAATTTCCTTAAATTATTAAAATTTTGAAGTCTAGTCAGTTTAAATGATCCTAGACTTAGAGGTATGATTTTAGGTGTTGATAACTCACTAATCTAGCACCCCTATTTGATGATCAAATGACTTTCAAAACTTTTGATAATGAATCATCATTACAAAATATATATAACTAAGGCATCTACTAAAATCTTAAGGGCGTAGAAGTGATCTAAACTAAATCAAATTTGGTTAAAGGAGGATTAGAAAAGTGAACATAATTAAAAATTGAACCCCTTTAAAACACTACAAGCCCAAATTAAAAAGTTGGCTAAGTGCCTTAATAACATTAACTTGCCCCTTTAAATGTCTTCACCCACATAATCCTCAAATTAGGGATAAGTGATAATTACCCTACTCTTAGGGATAATTGAAACATCAATGTTCACTGAGCATTAAAGGTATTTACAGGATGGGTTATTAAGCAACATAATAAGTTTAAAAAAGAGCTTGAGACTTTTCACCAGGCGGTGAAAGGGAAGCATGGACCAATGGAACAGGCTAAACCTTACAAAACCCACCAAACCAAGCTATGGACCAATGGATCCCCAAATTAAGGGATTCATGGTCATTTTTGGGTCTTAAGCCAATATCCTCACCATTATGACTAACCCTTGGGGCTAAGTGATAATTGAGCCTCCCCCTGGCTCACCTGACCTCTTGGCCAGCTTCCTTATCCTTGTCGGTCGGCCTAGTCGCCAGAAAATGGCCAAACCATGAGCCACCTCCCCTAAATCCAAACCCAATTCAAACCTTGAGGCCACCTCATCCAATTTTAAGTTCAGAGCCTCTCTGCCTCCACATAGGCAGCACTTTGCACCCTTCAATTGACCTACAAAGCCACCATAGGCCATTTTATAAAAGCTCACCTCCATGTCCAAGGAAAGAGTTGCTGAAATTTTCTCAAAGAGAGACCTCCATATTGATCCCACAGCCTCTTTGAGTCCTCTGCAGCTCAAGACAACCATTTTCCCCAACTAATCCTCAATGTGGAAGCTCAATTTGGAGCTCAAACTTCTGCCAAAACCAGGACAGAACTCCCCATAGCTCCACAGTCCACCAAACTCCAATTCAACTCACCCACACCATCACCACAGTGAAAGAAGAAGAAGCCCCATCAAATCCTCCACATACAAAGCCCCTAGCATAGCTCTAGACCAATATCTGAAATCAAGCTTGGTCAAATTCTTACCTAGACCTTTCATCACAGCAAGAGGCTCAATCCCTACTTTCCTTGGACCTGCACAAATGTGTCAAGCACCTCTGATTAAAGATTCTCTTCTCAGAGCAAAGGTGTTGAACTTCCCCTCTTTTGGAGCCTATTTCGATTCTCCATTTGATTGGGGTTAGTTTAATGGCATGTTTACCGCATGAATATGCTCATCCCACTTAGACGACTCCATAGGATCAAACTTGCGGTCATTTAGTGGAGAGATGAGTGAGATATTAGGCTTTTAGTGTTAACGGTCACATGTTAGCCTATTTGGGGACGATGACGGGGAGCCGTTCAATCACACGTTTATCTCATCAACAGATGAGATCTGGCCGGATGAACTCTCGGTACGTGAACCGTAGGACGTGTGCCTGTCGAGTCAGATGGCGGCTCCGAACCAAAAGATGACGCATGGAGCTTCAGAGACGCCTATGATGAGGTGGTGCCACGTGTTTAACTAGAAAAATAGGGGTTTTCTGATTTAAATAAATATCCCTAACTTAAAAAATTCATATCTTAGTGTAGAAAAATCACAAAATAAAAGAAAAATATTTTCTTGCTCAGTGAACAGAGGAAAATAATGTGGAAATTGTTTGAAGTTTATTTGATGCATATTTTATTTTTAATTAATTAAATACTATTTTGAGTCTTTTGATTCTCCATGAATGTAGACATTTCACCATGGCTTGAACTTTTGACATGTTGTTGCCTCTATCTTAAGGAACATTTTTTAATTTTTCCAAATTTAGAAAAGATCTCTAAACAGAGATCCATATTTTTCAAGTTTATGTCTATTATTTACATAAATTAAACATAATAATTAGCATATTGCTTAGAAAATTCCAAAAAATTTTGGAAGGTTTGCCATGACCAGAGAACCCTTTGGAAAATGTTTCATGAGCCAAGTTATTAAAAATGCACTTAATTTTCACAAACTTAAGACACAAAGAAAATCAATTTTGGCAAACATAAACATCTAAATCACTTGATTTTAAATCTCCACTGAAATTTGAAGTTCAGACAACTGCCCATAAAAATTTCAAAATATTTGGAGCTCATTTGATAACTCAAAAATATTTTCCAAGTTAAATGTCATTTTTACACTAAAATGATTTTTAACAATTAAAATATAACTCAAAAAGTTATAAAAATTAGTTTTTAGAGTTCTCTGTGATCAGAGGAATTTTCTAAAAATAAAATGCTAATTAAAATAAAAACTTCATTTTTAGCCTATTTTTAAATATTTAAATAATTAAAAATTGATAAAAATTAAAAAAATAATAATAAAATTCATGGAAATGTTCTAATTTTTTTAAGCACTTAGAAACAATTGAAATATTTTTTTTTCTAATTTTCTAAGTGAAGTTACTGAATTTTGAAGCTTAAATTAATTTTTAAAGGCTAAAAATGGATTTTCATTAAAATAATTCTAAAATTCAAAGACAAATTAGAAAAATGTGAAATTTGTTTCTCTGGGTGGGTTCCTTGACCTCAGAGATATTTATTAGAAATGTAAAATTTAATTTTCCACATTTAAAATATTTTATAATTAATAAATGCTCCATAACTTAAAGTAATTCTTAAAATTCAAAGATAACTCAATAAATCATGAAATTTGGTTCAAATAGTTATCTAGTATAAGTCTACCTCTAGTAAAAATTTCAAGGGATTAACCTTTTCCTTGGTTAAGTAATGGATTTTTCTTTGAAAAGTCATATTTTTGCATAAAAATATGTACAACAACAAAGGCTTAATCCCACTATATGGGGATTAAGGCTTTGTAAATTAAATTAAAATTTGAAAAATTACATTTTCTCCTATGATGTCTTAATTGGCCCATGAGTAAGGTAGGATAAAAACTCCAAAGTCATTTGAATTAAATTTGATAAATTATGAAGTGATAGAGCCTTAGAGGCAAAAGTGTAATTTTGGAAATTTAGCCTTAATTAACATTTAGGCTTAATTCAAGAAATGGGAATGGGTAACCTCTGATCCTAATCAACATATTTGGATGATTGAAATACAATGGGATTAATTGGTAGAAACCAATCTCACTTTTATTAATTAAAGGATAAATTTGTAATTTCCTTAAATTATTAAAATTTGGAGGTATGGTCAATTAAATGATCCTAGACTTAGGGGTATGATTTTAAGTGTTGATAACTCACTAATCTAACACCCCTATTCAATGATCAAATGACTTTCAAAACTTTTGATAATGAATCATCATCACTTAAAAATTCAATCTTTTCAAAAATATATATAACTAAGACATCTATCAAAATCTTAAGGGCTTAGTAGTGACCTAAGCTAAATCAAATTTGGTTAAAAGAGAATTAGAAAAGTGAACATAGTTTAAAATTGAACATCTTTAAAACACTACAAGCCCAGATTAAAAAGTTGGCGAAGTGTCTTAATAACTTTAACTTGCCCCTTTAAGGGTCTTCACCCACATAATCCTCAAATTAAGTGATAAGTGATAATTACCCCACTCTTAGGGACAATTGAAACATCAATGTTCACTGAGTATTAAAGGTATTTACATGATGGGTTATTAAGCAACATAATAAGTTTAAAAATGAGCTCGAGACTTTTCACCAGGCAGTGAGATGGAAGCATGGACCTGCTTCTTTCCCCAGATCTGTTGGATATCTCAGAGGTCTACTAAACTTAAAATGTTTTTCTTAACAAAAATCATCCTTAATCAAATTAATAGAAACACACCAAGATATGACTTAGGGTTGGGTAGATCATTAAAACCTTACTTTTCCGCTTTATATAAAATTCTCTCACATGCTTTTTGAGTTTCAGGTGGTGGAACGAGAAGACTCACCAAGTATGCTTTTTTATAGTTTACAATGTCATCTTTCTTGTACTTTCATACTATACTTTTTATGCTTACAACACTTACATGCTAAATAACAATGTCACCCTGCATGAAAACCAAAACTGCTAGGATAGCTACAAAACCTAAACCAAAACCAAAACTAAAATCAACCAAGATAAAATTCACCGCCAGAACATTAAAAATATAAGAAAACTCAAAATTTACTCACAAACATTACAAAACCACAATTGCAACTAAATTAAGACGTCTCTATCAGATGATCAGGAATCCCTCAGAGGAAGTAACCTTCGGTTGCTAACAAGGCCTCCCACGGTCTAGTTAAAATTATGAAACTCATTAAGTTGAGTTTAGTAAATTCATTTGGACTAAGTGAATCCAATAGAAAGTAATGGTACTGGAATGAGGGAACTGTAGGATTCTAACCGGTGTCGCTATAATCAACTTTAACATGCCCCTTTAAATTTAAAGAACTTCAACCATAGGGCCATCTGATTTGACATCATAACTTGACACCCTAGAAAACTTAAACTCATCATGACAAAGAGCTTGGAGCTAGCATGGTGGGCATTACGGCTATCTTCAACAGCAAAACATGTCTTCCCGAGCTAAACCATTTCCTTACTTAAAATTAAATAATAAGCCATAAGATATCGAGGTTGTCTGCCTAGTGCAACATAAATCCTCAACTTATCTTTAGGCCTTTGTACAGCTCTGTTGTATAATCTTAGCTCTAACTCATCTTAAGATTCTGAGGTCATCGTTCATCACAATCTAAATCCTCACATCTTTCAGGCTATTTGTGTGATTATTTCACACAAATGTAAGCCCTAAACTAATAAAATTGGTAGGATGAAACACCTAAATATTTCTCCTTAAAACTGAAGCCAAACCATAGGATAGCTTGGGAAGTCAGCGAGGTTCTCCCCAGGATCTGTAACATCCCCTAGTTCTTCTTCCTTTGGATTCTACGATAAATTTTCTAAATTTAAGCCAATCCCTTTTCACACCTCTTCATCTGATCTAGTTGAAAAGTCCTATCCTTTTGACCTCTTTAAAGATAATATTTCCTAATTTTTATCGAGAGTTTTCTTAGGAGACTTCGGTTATTTAAGATGTAATTAACTATAGGGGCTTGCCCTTATAGGAAGCTTGTCTGAACCCAGCTTAATATAAACCATATTTAATTCTTCATATTAAATAGGGAAAATTGTCGGCAAATAAAATGGTTTCGCATACCAAACATATGTCATATATTTCTCAGTTTATTTGATCGAGCCTCATCCTCAATTCTTGTGTTTATCCTTCGGGATAGATACAGAGTTTGAGGTACAACGTTCTTTCATTTAAACTATGACAAATATGGGGTCAATTTGATTTCATATTTTTCTAAACTTAAATCTATCCGTAAATTAAAATGTCCTTCCGAAGCGGGCGACGGGATTTTGATTACGGTGACCGACAGCTTCTTACGGGCAACTCATCAACCGAAATAGTGCCGACAGTTAGTTGATCGATCAATAACATTTCATAAAGAGGTTATAACAGATGCGTTAGTTAAGGTGGATAAATTTATCTTCCTTATTGATTTCATTGTGTTATATAGGAAGGAAGATAAAGAAATTCTAATCATTTCAAGTAGACCATTCCTAGCCACTGGACAAGCTATGATAGATGTAGAAAAAGATGAATTAATAATGAGAGTTAATGATCATGAAATTAAGTTTAATGTTTTAAAATCTATGAAAAATTATTCTAATGGTAATGAATGTGTGTTTCCATATGAACTTAATTGACTATTTTTATAGAGGCCATTTTCGAAACAGTTATGAAGAAAAATCAACAAGCATGAATAAATTAAAATATGTTTAGGAGAGGTTTGAAATTTTAGGCATAATAGTACATAATAAAACTTTTATTCCTTCTGTTGAGGAACCACTTGAACTTGAGATGAAAGTGCTTCTCATATATCTCAAGTATGCTTATTTTGGGAAGTCATCTACATTATTGATTATTATATCCTCAAATTTAAATCATTCATAAGAAGAAAAATTAATATAAATTCTAAGGAATTATAAGAAAGATTTTTGATGGACCTTAGAAGATATTAAGGGAATTAGCCTCTCTATTTTATGCATAAGATCCTAATGGAAGATAATTATGAATCCTAGGCAGATCCTCAAAGGAGACTATCCAATTATGAAAGATGTTTTCAAAAATAAATTATTGAATTGTTTAGATGCAGCTATTATCTATCCTATATCCAACAGTGCTTGGGTTAGCTCTATTCTTTGTGTTCCTAAAAATGGGGGTGTGCAATATCTGTGAATGAACTAATTCCTACTAGACATGTCACTAGGTGGCAAATTTGTATTGACTATAGGAAATTAAATTCATCCATTAGAAAAGATCTTTCCTTTACCCTTTCTAGACCAAATGTTTGATAGGCTAGCTGACCATCAATACTTTTGTCGTTGAGATGGATATTCTGGATATCATCAAATACATATAGCTTTTGAGGATTAAGAAAAGACTACATTCACAAGTACTTATAGGAATTTTGCTTTTAAAAGATTGTTATTTGGGTTATGTAATGCACCTGCTACTGTTCAGAGGTGCATGATGTCTATTTTCCGCGACTTAGTTGAGAAAGAAATTGAAGCATTCATGGATGATTTTTTAGGGTTTGTAACATTATTTGGTTCATGTTTAGATCATTTAGCAAAGGTGTTGGAATGCTGGGAAGAAACCAATTAGCTCTCAATTGGGAGAAATGTCAATTCATGGCCACATAAGGTATTATTTTGGAAAATAAATATATGAAAAAGGCATGTAAGTAGACCCGACTAAGTTTCAATTTATCGAGAAACTGCCATCAGCCGTAAATGTAATGAGTGTTTGAAGTTGTCTTGGATATACTAGATTTTATAAATGATATATAAAAGATTTTCCCAAAATTGCCAACCCTCTATGTCGTCTCTTTGAAAAAGGATGCCCTATTTAATTTCGATCATGATTGTCAAAATGTCTTCAATATATTGAAAGAGAAATTAGTCACTACTCTTATTATAGTCACAGCTGTTTGGAAGAACCATTTGAGTTGATGGTGTTTGATCTTGATTTTCTATATAGATGTAAAATGTGATGTATGCAATTATATGCTTAATTTTCTTAATAATGATTCTTACTTTGCAACAAAGCTAAAAAATCAATCCAAAACAAAAGATAGGTAAAATTTCCACTATGAAGCAAATAAGAATACATTTATAATATTTAAAAATGGGATACTACACAAGTATATGTATCGTTATATCATGTAATATCGGACTTTTTGATCTAGATCCAAACATCAAACCCATAGGAAAAACTTGACAATATGCACTCTACAAAATAGGAGAAATTAGATATCAAAATTCTACTTAGCAAAATATTCTTACTTAAATTTAAGATGCTATAACAAGAATGAAAATTTGTTTCTTTTTGTAATTTTTTGATAATTGAAAATAAAGTAAGCAATTAACTAACTTAACTAAATATTTACAAGATGAAAGCAATATAACTAGAATATCCTTTTCCTTATCATGAATTAGCAAAAAGAATGAAAATTTTGTCGTGGAAGTATTCTAATTGTGTTGTGTCAAATAGATGCAATAATATTCTTTACCTTAATTTGAGATGATATAAAGAGCATTGACTAATCGATAGTTTGAATAGTCTTGAAGACCTATTAGGTAGGGAAGATACTGGCTCTCACTCTTGAGTTCCCCCATCTCCCTTCACCTGGGGGCTAACATCTCGTATCAAAACTTAAAACTATAAATGAAATTGGGGGCTTTAGTCTGTCACTCTAAAGTCCTCATATTCTACGCCATTGAATGTTTATTTCCGTATTTATTTACACTCAACCCCATGAACTGCATTCTCATCCATGAAATCAAATGTGATTCTCACTATTTATTGACTGAGACAATACCGTCTCGGATCTTACATGTTCTCACAATAAGTATTAACATATTAATTGATCAAATCAAGGAATAAATGAAGTACAAGGTTTTAAATCATCACAGCTTCTTCCAACATTGAAGTCTAATACTTCACACAACTTCCTTTCAATACTTAATCACTTATCATTTAAAAAAAATAAACAAAAGTACTTAGAATTCATGGAGAAAACACAGTCATACTTGAGTTTAAAAGTAGAAATCATGCACACAAATAAAAAAATATAAATTAAAATCAAATGTAGGCACAAAGATAAACATTTATCTAAAATCCTCTCCACCAAATCTCTTGAAGTTCCTTTGATTTATCTTCCTTTGCTAACAATACAAACTAAAACTCAAAATAAAAAGAAAGGTGGCCGATAACAGTAGTTACTAGGATGAATGATGACTATTAGATGTGGATTTTTTTCTCCATTTTTATGATCCAAGTATTCTTTAATAAAACTCCAAGAGGTTCCTTGATGTATTTTCAAAATATGTCTCCATTCAATGAATCATCTTGAAGTTGCCTTCTTTCAAAAGGCAATCAAATGAATTTTTGTGTCAATGAACTATTTCCCATTTTTTTTCAAACACCTCTTCAAAAATTCATCCAAATTGAATGAATCATCAAATAACTACGCTTGGTGCTTAAGCTCGGGGTACCTGGTGCTTAGGCATGGCTCTCGCTGTATAACTGGCACGTAAGCACCAGTACTGGGCGCCTCAGTTCATTTTTGCACCTTCTTCATTTTTGCTTCAAATTTGATCCTTGTTCACTCCTTTTACAATATTCATTCATTTGATTGTACTTGAAAAAAAAAACACATAAATACCTTTTATTAAAGCACAATATCTCAAAAAATAGGTAAAAAAATGTGTACAAAAACTATATATTTTAGGTGTATCAAAATCCCTCAAACTTAAAATGTTACTTGTCCTCAAGCGACCCTTCATTCTTTTGAAAAATTAATGATGTATATGAGTTTCTTTTGGAGTTACTAGAATTTGGATGTAGAGATATATTAGTCTACATTAAAAAAAATTAGTAAATGAGATCAACTTAGAGTTTAAATATTTTTAATGTAAAGAAGTCTAAAATATGAGTTTCTATCTTGTTCAGAAATATTGTAGATTCTCCAAATATAGAGTTTAGGCATTCTATAATCTACACTTAAAATTTTTTATTAAGCATAACCTTACTTACTATATTGTATCCTTTAGCTAAAGAGTTTCTGAAGTATTATACTTTAAAAAGCTCAGACGTGGAACCAATTTTTGATTAGGCACTAATCCTCAAGCTTCTCCTCTTCTTTTCAACTTTTCTTTTCTTTTTCTTTTCTTTTTTTTCTCTTTTTCTTTTCCATTTTTCTTTTCTTTCTTATTTTTTTAAGGCAAGGATTATTATATCTAGATAAGCATTTAAAGCTTTTGAATTCCACTCTTCCTTTCCTAAAATAATGAGTAGATATATTTCCTTTACATAAAAACATAATAATAGTTTTGAAAATTATTTCAATAAAAGAAATTTAAGTTTTGAAAATAAAAGTCTAACTCTTCTACATTTTTTAAAAATATAATTTATTCTACTAAAGACAGTTACAGAATATTTATCATTTCCTTAACAAAAATTTTTTAACTTTAAGTTTTTCTTCATTACTATAAAATTTAACTAAATTTTGTTACTCATTTCTATATTCAAAATTTTACTTCCCTAATATAACCTCATATACACGATCATTTTTCTTCAAATCAAACTCAAATTTATTTGAAATACATTTGAGAACAAATAAATTTCAAGTTGTTAGAAAATTTTTCATCCATCCTTCAAACTTAAATTTTTAATAGAATGAAACATTTTACAAGCACATATAAATATTGGCAAGAATGAAAACAAAAAATAACATGCTAACAACAATTTTTACATCCTAAATTTGCAAGTACAAAAATTAAAATAAGAGTAAAAATTAAATTGAACAAATTTTTATTTACTTAACATATAGAGATTCATTAGACTTCTATGCAGTGGAGTATAACATAAAAGCAAACAAACACACTAACAAACATATGCAATTGCAACATAAAGAAAAATATCTGGTAGTAAATTGAAAATTTTAAACATGCAGCTTTTAAGTAACAAGTTAGTTATATTCTAAGCCTTCTTAAGATCCATAATTAAGTTCAACACAGACTAACTAAATACATTAAACAACAAAATTAACATAATTACTACCCCAAAAAATTAATAACTACTCACAAAAAACATAAATACATCACAATAGTGTCAAACAAAAAAAAGCACAACAAAAACTAACAGTCTCAACAATTACATCTCAAAACACAACAAAAAGTACATAATAACTGCACCATTAGCAGTTCACATAATAAACTAAAAATCAAACTAAACTATAGAATCCAATCTAATCATCCCCATCCTCTGCATCACTCTCATCACTATGCCAAGTTGTTGTAGGCTCATATAATGGATATCTTGGATATTGAGGAAAAATTACATCTTGGTTACCTCTCCTGAGGTTTTCCATATCTAAGTTGTATTCTTACTTAAAATCACTATATCCCCTCTGCTATCCCTCCTTATGTTCTGCAAAAGTTTCTAAATTTAATACCTTGTCCCTAGTGTAGTTAACGTTGTCCAAAATCCTTTGCAATAGTTGTGACTGAGAATCAGATCAAGAAGTCTAACCCTGTGATGTAGAAGCATGTGAAGTAGAAGCTCGAGATCTCAAAGCAGCAGAACTACTAAAAAATCCACCCCTCCAGCAAAAAATGGCATGATGTGAATAAGATTTCACATTCACACTGGTAATAGGCTTGAGTGGCTGCAATATCTCATCCCAACTATCAAATCTAACTCCAACCTACTCGCATAAAGAAAAGATCATGGATGCAAATCCCAAACCTGCAGTAGTAGTGGCAATGACATAACTGGTAATAAAACTATGAATAAAAGCTCCGATGTTAATGGGCTTGAAATGTTGGATGAAATAGTTCAAAGTTGTTCGATCATGAGTCAATTAACTAAGATAATTGGTAGGCAGTAGATGAGCAGAAATGAAATAGTGTCATGCCTTTGATGGGACATCTAACTTCGAAGTGGGGAAGTTGACTCTTCTTTCATTGGTAATTTTCCATAATCCTCTTCTTCTAGTCAACGATGAAATAATCTCATCTAACTCCTTATTTGGACTATATTTTGAATTAAAACATAAAGTATTTCGGGGCAAATGATAAAACTGATTTATTACCTTAGGTGAAAAACACACTATCTTTCCTCTAACCATGACTCCTTTAGCTTAAGGGGGATACACATAGAACTCCTGCACCACAGAAATCACTGCTATAGCTGAAAAGCTATAGAACCACTCCCATTAGCTGTGAACAATTGGATCCTCTATAGCTCCTCCTGGACCTTTACAAAAATGCTAAAAAATTAACTACTTTGATTGCAGTGCATCACTATATTGATCCTGAGCTCTAGCAATCATAAGCTTCTTGAATCAAATTGGGCCTTTCCCTTGGTCCTCTTCTTTTTTGGTGCCATTTCTAAAAGAATATATAAAATTCACAATAAATTCCAAATTCAACTCTAAATCATTAAACTTAACTCCGAAAAGCTTAAACTACCATATCCATGTATTTTTTATAGATTTTTCTTAAATTTTTACTATGAATAGTGATTTTCAAGTATATCAAGAATGTGCTCAAAATGCATGTTGAAAATCAAAATCTTTTACACAGAAGTGAAGCTCTTACCTAAGGGATATCAAATCTAGCAATTTTAGCTCCAAATTAGCAAGAAATCTCCAAAATAGGGTGTGCCCTAACTTCAAAATTGTGAAAGCTAGAGGAAGAGGATGAAGTCAAGGTGTGAAAATGGAGTTTCTAGACCGAATCATCACTTAAAACCATTCACAAACTGGTTTACATGAAATGGTTCTTAAGCGAAATGGTTCAGCATTTAGGGGCCTGTCTCTCAATTTAGGCAATGCTTAAGTGTAGGGTCTTGGCGCTTAGGCGCCAGTGCATAAATTTTGATTTTTTTCGTTATATGTGAAATGCACTTTTATCCTAAGTCTACCAACCCTACATGATCTCAAAACTCTTTAATAACTATTTTCTTCCTTTTCAACTCTCCTCTTACTGAAGATTCACCTATCTTAACTAATTTGATTCAACACAAAATAACATGAAATTTTCACAAAAACAAACATTTTCAATACATAGATTCTCAATCCAAATAATCTTAATTGAGAACATTCATAAACAGAAACACTAGACAATGATAATATAAAAAATATAATAAACACATTTAACATAAACAAACAAACACTAAAAACACAAATACTAAGCAATGAACTTAATTTCAATCTCCATTTTGTGGAACAAATTCTGGCCTATCATTAGTCTCACCTTCAGCATTTGGAATGTATATCTGATAAAACGGATAGTGGTTAATATCTCTATTTGAATCTTCTTCAATCTATTTGTTCTTCAAATACATAGCCTTGTTCACTTCTTTTATAAAATCGATATGGCTAAACTGCATCTTAAGTTGCCATCCCATATGATCCAGATGTGTGTTAACTTTCATCACTTTTACTTCAATTGAAGCCACTTCAGCCTGCTTCCTCCTTTAAATCACTCTCCCAACATGACATTTTTCAAAAACTCTCACTTTCTAGAATTTAGGGTTAAATAGAAGTGTGCTGAGACTTCACCTCATACACTTTTATTTATAAGTGGAAAATTCCCTTATAACTCTCAGGCACGTCTTAAAGCTGCTATTTCACCTTAAATCCAACCAAATCATGGCTAAAGATTCTAGAAACTAAAATTCGCACATGTTTTTAACTGTTGCACTTAAGCGCTAATGCTTAATTTAGCACAGGACAACTTAATGTCCAAATACTCATTCTAACATGTCTAGGTCATCTTTAAGGTCTTAAAATAATCACTAAGTCAGTATATAGTCAAAATATTACCAAAATTTTCTAAATCAGACACAACAACAAAACAATAAAAACAAACACATGGATAACTATAGGTTGCCTCCCACAGAGTGCTTGGTTTAATGTCGTCAGTCGAACATAACTAGTGCTTATTCTGGTTAACCCAAAATCATAAAATCATTTATTTAAGTTGGTCACCTAAAAAGTAGGATAACTGCCTGTGACCATTCACTTTGAATATTTTATTAGTTTTAGGACCTTTGATATTCATAGCTCCATAAGGATAAACTTTCATCAGAACAAATGGGCCAATCCACCTGGACTTAAGTTTCCCTATAAAGAATCTTAACCTTGGATATAAAGTAAAACATGTTGCCCTGGCTTAAAATTTTTAATCATAATCCTCTGATCATGCCACATTTTCATCTTTTCTTTATAAATCTTAGCACTTTCATAAGATTCATTTCTTATCTCTTCAAGCTCATTCAATTGCAATAGCATTTTATCACCAACATCCTTTAAATTGTACTTAAATTCTTTAATATCCCAATATGCTTTATGCTCAAGTTCAACTGGTAAGTGACAAACTTTTCTAAATATTAGTCTATATGGAGACATTCCTATATGAATTCCGTATGCAGTCCTATAAGCCCACAATATAGTAAAGTTTGATTGATCAATCCATTTTGGTTAAATTTACAGATTTTTCCAATATTCTTTAAATTTCATGATTGAATAATTCAACTAAAACACTTGTCTGAGGATGATAAACAGTAGTAATTCTATGGTTAATATGATATTTCCTTAATAACTTCTCCATTATTACATTTCTGAAATGACTTCCCTCTTCAATTATGATTACTCTCAGCATCCCAAATCTATAAAATATGTTTGTTCTTACAAATTTTGCAACACTTTGAGCATCACATCGAGGTAAAGCAACAACTTCTATCTATTTGGACACATAGTCTACTACTAATAATATATATAAATTCCCAAATAATGGTATAAATGGTCCCATGAAATCTAATCCCCAAACATCAAATATTTCAACTTCCATCACATAATTGAGGGGCATCTCATTTATCCTAGAAATATCACCTACTCGTTCACATCGATCACAAGTTTTGAGATAGGCATTAACATCTCTAATGATTGTAGGCTAATAAATCTAGATTGCAAAATTTTGTATGATATTTTATTAACACCAAAATGTCCTCTAAAATCAAAATTATGACATTTTTGGATAATTTCATAAGTTTCTTCTAAAGCTATACATCGTCGAATAATTAGATCATTTCCTTGTTTATATAAAAATGAGTCATCCCAAAAATAAGTCTTAGCTTCAGATAATTTTTTTTTTCTATTGGTATGTCATTCAATAAGGTATAATATCACTAACAATAAAATTCACGTTGTCGACATACCATGGAACACACCACTCATTAACATTAAACAATTTCTCATTTGAAAAATGTTCATTAATATCTCTTTCAAAACAGAGTGCTTTTTCTAATTTAAGCTTGGATAGATGATCAACAATTTGATTCTCAGCTTCTTTCCTATCTACTATCTTGAAGTCAAATTCTTGCAAAAGAAGAACCCATCTTATCAATCTTGACGTTGCATCCTTCTTTTTCATTAAATATTTAATAGCAGAATGATCGGTATGCATAATACATTTAGTTCCAATTAATTATGATCTAAACTTATCAAAAACATATACTACAGCTAATAACTCTTTCTTTTTTGTGGTAAATATAATTTGAGCTTCATTAAGAGTTCTACTAGCATAGTTGATAACTTTAAAAATCTTTTCATGCTTTTGCTCTAAAACAACTCCAATAGCATAATCACTTGTTTCACATATTAATTCAAAAGGTTTTACCCAATCTCATGAAGCAATAATTGGTTAAGTGACTAATTTTTCTTTTAATAATTCAAAAGCTTTTAGGCACTCTTTATAAAACTTAAAAATTACATCTTTTTCAAGTAAATGGCATAGAGGCTTAGCAATATTTGAAAAGTCTTTTAATATACCGCATATAGAATCTAGCATATCCTAAAAAACTCCTAATTTCCTTCATACTTGTTAGGTAAGATAAATTAGCAATCCTTTGAATTTTTGTAAGGTCTACTTTCATTTCATTTTTAGAAATTTGATGTCCCAAAATTATTCCTTTTGCTATCATAAATTGGCATTTTTCCCAGTTAAAGACTAAATTTGTTTCTTCACAACACTTAAGAAATTTCAATAAATGTTCCAAAAATCATTCAAATGAAGTTTCAAACACTAAAAAATCATCCATAAAAATTTCAATCCCTTTTTCAATTAAATCATAAAAAATAGCCATCATAATTTTTTGAAATGTAGCAGGTGCATTACATAAACCAAATGACACTCTTCTAAAAGCAAATGTACCAGAAGGACTGGTAAAATTTATTTTCTCTTGATCCTCATGAGCTATTTGTAGTTGGTAATAACCATTATATCTATCCAGAAAATAAAAGTATTTATGCCTAGCTAGTCTATCCAGCATTTGATCTAGAAAGGGTAGTGGAAAATGATCTTTCCTAGTGGCGAGATTTAAATTTTCTATAATCAATGCATATTTGTCATCCTGTGACTTATCATGCTGGTATTAACTTGTTATGTTCATTTAAATTCACGGTCACTCCCCCTTTCTTAAGAACGCAGTAAATTGGACTGACCCATATATTATCTGAAATCGGGTTGATAATTTCAGCATCTAACCACTTTAAATTTTTTTTCTTAACAACTTCTTTCATAATAGGATTCAAACACCTTTGAGGATTAGCCCTGGGTTTGAAGTTCTCTTCCATATGAATTCTATGTATACAAATTTAAGGACTGATTCCTTTTATATCAGCAATTGTCCATCCAAAGGCTTTCTTGTAACTCTTAAGGTTTTCATCAAATTGTCTTCTTCTTCTATAGTTCATATTGAGGAAATTATAACAAGTAATGCTGAGGAATCACCTAAAAAGGTATACTTCAAATGTTCAGGAAGTAACTTCAACTCAAGCTTAGAAGGTTGTTCAATTAATGGACAGAAGGATTTATCTTTTTCTGTCGTGTTCAAAACTTTAAAACTTTATAGAACATAATTTGAATCTTCCTTATATAAATCTTTATATTGATCTAATTCCTCTTCTTACTTATGTTCCAACTCTTTCATTTCAGATTTCTCTTCATTAGTTGCTTTGAAATAACATTCACATAAATATCTTATCACATCCATTCTATAGCACTCATCTTCTTTAACTTTTGCGGGGTATTTCATTGATTTGGAAATATTAAATGTAATTGTTTGACCATTGACACTCATTGTTAATTCTCCTTTCTGCACATCTACCATTGCTCTTCCTGTGGCTAGGAAAGGTCTCCCCAAAATGATTGGTATCTTCTTATCATCCTCCATATCTTGCACAATGAAATCAATAAGAAAAATAAATTGATCCACTTTCCCTAGGACATCATCTATAACTCTTTTAGGATAGGTTATTGAACGATCTGCTAACTGCAGAGTTTTAGTAGTGGGGTATATTTCTCCTAATCCCAAACTTTTAAATATTGATAATGACATAGGTTGATACTTGAACCTAAATCACAAAAAGCTTTTCTATAAAATATGTCTCCTTTTGCACATGAAATTATGAAGCTACAAGGATCTATAAGCTTTTCAGGAAGCATTTTTTGAATTATAGTACTGCACTCCTCACTAAGTGCAATAGTCTCATTATCTTCAAACTTCCTTATCTTGTTAAGAATATCCTTCATAAACTTTACATAACTTGGCATTTGTTCTAAAGCTTCAACAAATGGAACATTAATTGTAAGCTTCTTAAAAATTTTCATAAATTTTGAAAATTGTTTAACCAACTTTTGTTGTCGGAGTCTATAAGGAAATGGAGGTGGTGGTTTTTACATGTCAACTCTAAGTGGAGAAATAGGTCTCTCTAAACCTTTTGAAGCATTCACTTTTGGTTCTTCAATCTCTTCTCTCTCTACTTCAATCTCTTTTTGAACTCTACCTTCCAATTCTCTTCAGCATCTAAGTTGAATGGCTTTTACTTGTTCTTTATTCTGGTCTTTTGGATTTACTTCTGTATTGCTAGGAAGAGTTTTTTGGGATCCATTGCTCATTGAATTTGCTATTTGCCCCAATTGATTCTTAATATTTCTAATTTTAGCTACTTGACTTTGTAACTGACTTCCCATTTGTAACACCACTCTTCTATAAACAACTTTTTCTCCTTAAATTATGGATTAATGTTAAAACCTAGAGGATAAGTAGTTCTATAATTACTATTCCCTTGTTTATTCCAATATCCCAATGGTTTTACTTGGTTGTTTCCCCATTATTGATTAATACCACGTGAAGTACTATTCCAATTACAGTTGGGATGATTTTTCCAACTTAGGTTATAATAATTTAAATAGAGGTTATTCTTTTTGTTGTTTATGTCATTCAAAGTGGCTAATGATGCTTAAAAATCTCCCATTTTGCCTAATAAAATCTCTTCAATCATGGAAATTGGTTGAGAAAAATTCATTCTAAATTGATCTAACTTCTTTGATATTGCAGAAACTTGATTTGCTAACATGGCAAAAGCATCAGTTTCATGAATATTGGCTACTTTCTTAAGATTTACCATTTTAGAAGGCTAAAAATATTTTCCAATGGCCTTCTAAGTCTTATAGAAGGCTACAAACAATTTTCAATGACCTTCTAAGTCAAAACCATTTCAGTGAGAAAGGAAATAATTTAAGTCTTATAGGATCATCTGATACACCATCATATTTAATTGTAGCACACAATTCTAGAAAACTGATAAGATGTAAATTTGGATCTTCAGTTGGCATTCCTCCAAACTGATTATTTGATACCATTTGGATAGTTGCGGGTTTAAGCTCGAATGAATTAGCCACTACAACGGGTTTTTGAATATTACAATGAAGTTCATCCACTATAGGGTTTGCATAATCTCTTAAAGGTCTAAACTCTTCAATATTTTGATTATTTTGATTTGACATTTCTTGAAATATTTCAATAACTTTTAATTTTCTAATTTTTCTAATATTTCTTTCTATTTTAGAATCATAAGGCACAAGTTCTGTGGAACCTAAACTACACATACATTACTATGAAACACATAAAATAAAATAAAAACACAGAAGAATGAACTTTATATCTTAAAGTTTCAATAAGTCATTATAAAAATAGAAATTTAACTTTCTAAAAACTTGATCCTGATTTTCTATATAGATGTAAAATGTGATGTATGTGATTATATGCTTAATTTTCTTAATAATGATTCTTGCTTTACAATAAGCCAAAAACTTGATCCAAAATGAAAGCTAGATAAATTTTCTACTATGAAGCAAATAAGAGTACAATTATAATATTTAAATATGGGATACTACGCAAGTATACATATCGTTATCAAATAATATGAGACTTTTAAATTAAGCCTTGAATATCAAACCTACAAGAAAAACTTGATAATATGCATACTACAAAATAGGACAAATTAGATAACTAAATTCTACTTATAAAAATATTCTTACTTAAAATCAAGATGCTATAATAGGAAAAAAAATTATTTCTTTATGTAATTTTTTTATGATTGAAAATAAAATAAAAAATTAACTAACTTAACTAAATACTTGCAAGATGAAGGCAATATAAATAGAATATCTTTTTCCTTATCATAAATCAGTAACAAGTATAGAAATTCTGTTGTGAAAGTATTCTAATTGTGTTGTGCCAAATAGAAGCAATAATATTCTTTACCCTTACTAGAGATGCTATAAAGAACATTGGATATCTATAGTTTGAATAGTCTTGAAGATCGGTTAGGTAGGGAAGATACTAGCTCTCACTCTAGAGTTTTCTCTTCTCCCTCCACCTAGGGGCTAACATCTCATATCAAAACTTAAAACTATTAATCAAATTGGGGGCTTTAACTTGTCACTCTAAAGTCCTCTAATTCTACACCCTTGAAAGTTTATTTTCCTATTTATTTACACTCAATGCCATAAACTACATTCTCATCAATGAAATTGAATGTGACTCTTACCATTTGTTGACTGAGATAATACTGTCTCAGATCTTAAATGTTCTCACAACAGGTATTAACATCTTAATTGGCCAAATCAAGGATTAAATGAAGTACAAGGTTTTAAATCATAACAACTTCTTACAACATTGAAGTCTAATAATTCACACAATATCCTTTGAATACCTAATCACTTATCATTTTAATGAAATAGTTAAAGAAAAGTACTCAGAATTCATGGAGAAAATATAACCACATTTGAGTTTAAAAGTAGAAATCATGCACACAAAAAAGAAATCTAAATTAAAACCAAATGTAGTCATAAAGATAAACACTTATCACAATTCCTCTCCACCAAATGTCTTGAAATTCTTCTAAATTTTTCTTCCCTTCACTCACAATACAAAATAAAACTCTAAATAAAAAGAAAGGTGGTCGGCGGAGGCAACGGTGATGGGCAGCGGCGGTGATGGTGGTTATTAGGACGAATGATGGCTGTTGGATGTGGATTGGCTCTCTCACTTCTTATGATCCAAGTATTCTTTAATAAAAATTCCAGAGGTTCCTTGGTGTCTTTTCAAAATGTGTCTTCATTCAATGATTCTTCTAGAAGTTGCATCCTAAGCCAATTGTATGAGTTTTTTGTGCTCATGAACTATTTCCCACGTTTTTACCAAGGGTTTCTTCAAACATCTCTTCAAAAAGTGATCCAAATTCATTGAATCATTAAATAACTACTTTTATAGCATAAGCGCGGGGTACCTGGCGCTTAGGCGTGACTCTCTCTAAATAACTAGCGCGTATGTGCCAGCACTGGGCGCTTAGGTGCCTCAGTTCATTTTTACCACCTTCTTCATTTTTACTCCAAATTTGATATGTTTTCACTCTTTTTACCATTTTTCATCGATTTGATTGTACCTAAAAGAAAAAACACACAAATACCTTTCATTAAAGAGTAATATCTCAAAAAAATAGATATAAAAATATGTACAAAAATACTATATATTTTAGGTGTATCAGTGATGCTAGGGTTTAGGGTATTGGGGTAGTCGTAGGGCAAAGATATGATAAAATGTTCAAAGCCATGTATTATGCCAGTAAGACTTAATGAAGCTCAAATTAATGATACTACAACTGAGAAAGAATTATTGGCTATAGTATATGTTTTTGATAAATTCAGATGTTATTTCGTTGTAATAAAATGTATTGTTCATGTCGATCATTCTACTATTAAATATCTTATGTCAAAGAAGGATGTTAAACTAAGATTCATTAGATGGGTCCTTTTAATGCAAAATCTTGATATTGAAGTAGTAGATAAGAAGGGTTTAGATAATCAAATTACTGACCATTTATTAAGATTTGATCGAGGAAATTTAGACTCATGTAGAAGAAATCAATTAGAATTTTTTCTGACGAGAAATTGTATGTTATTACTGACCTCCTGACATAGTGAATTTCATTGCTAGTGATATTATGATCTATGAATTAACATATCACCAAATAAAAAAGTTCATTTACAATTCTAGATCTTACTTTTGGGAAGACCCATACTTGTATCAAAAGCATAAGGATAAAGTAATCAGAAGATGTGTACCATTAGAGGAAACCCAAAAAATTATTAAGAAATATCATGATTCAAAATTTGTGGAACACTTGGAATCGATAGAACTACTTTAAAGATTTTACAATCTGGATTTTATTGGCCTACTTTCTTTATGGATGACAGTACATATATAAAATCTTGTTGATAAGTGTCAGAGAGTAAAAAATATTTCTAAACATGAAGAAACACCCTAACTTTTACTTAAGAGATAGAAATTTTTATGTGTGTAGTTTAGATCATTGTACCATCTTTTGGAAACTATTTTTCTGACAGTTTTGGGATATGTCTCAAAATGGATTGAGTTAGTAGCTCTTTTAAACTATGAGGCTCAAATTATCGCTAAATTCTTATAGAAGAATATCTTCAATAGATTTGGGATGCCCGGAGAGATCATCATTGATGGAGGAAGCTGATTTAGGAATAAAAAATAGAGACACTAGTTGCTAAATATGGAATTAAACATAAAATAGCCATATCATATCATCCTCAAACAGGTGGTTTATTATAAGTATCTAATAGATAAATTAAGAGCATTTTAGAAAAGACTGGTAGAAAGGATTGATCTTTAAGATTAATGATGCAATATGAGTTTATAATAATGCTAAAAAAAATTCTTTAAGATTGTCTCTATATAGGCTCATTTTTTGGAAAAGCTTTTACTTGCCTGTGAAACTAGGACATAAAGCTTATTGGGTTGTTAAGAAATTTAATTTTAGCATGGAAGAAGATGGTAAGAAGAGATTGTTGTAGCTAAATGAACTTGAGAAAATTAGATAAGAATCTTATGAAAATGCAAAATTTTATAAAGAAAAGATGAAAAATAGGCATGATCAAAAGATTCTTATGAAATATTTTTAACCTGGATAGAAGGTTTTACTGTTTAATAAGTGATTAAAATTATTTCCAAGAAAACTTAAGTCCAAGTGGTTGGGGCTATTTACTGTAATTAAAGTTTATCCTTTTGGTGCAACCGATATTAAGGTTCCTAAAGATGGTGGGGTGTTTAATGTGAATGGACAAAGACTTAAATCCTTTCTAGGTGGAGAAAAGCTTATAATTAATTAGGTCGTAATGTTGGGTCAATCTGAGTAAGCATTTGGATCCCTCGGGTTGATGCATTAAACCAAGCGCCTCTTGGAAGACAACTGAAGTTTGTTTTTGTTTTTAGGTTTGATTTATTTATTATTTGTTATGGTATGAAGTTGCTTATGTTTGTAGTTGAAGTTTAAGATTGGGATTGGATTACTTTATTTTAAGTGTGATTTATGGTAGGTTATTCCATAGTTTTCTCGTTGTGACTAAACTTGAATATTTTCTCTGGAAGTAGTAGGATCAACCATACCCTCTAAATCTTAGTTCTCGATTAAACTTAAAATTAACTAGAGACATGTTGATTTAAGACATAAGATAGTTCAATCTCAATTCTTACTTACTTATTTCTGACCAGGTTCTTCCATTTTAGTGGTTCAATAAACCATCTATTAGAGGAGTTTGTGGAGGACCCTTTTCATTTGAACTATTAGTGGTGTATGCTTTATGGGCAAGGTACCTGTTAAGTTAGAAACAAATAAGTCAATAGATCAGAGTCATCTTGTCTAAAGGATATAACTTACAAAAATTATTTATAAGCATCTAACAGTCAATTGAAAGGAGAATCCTTTGGAGACACGAAAAAAGAGAAGGGAGAGGTGATGAGAAGAAGTAGAAGTTAACCTCATTTTTCTTTTCTAATTGTCTATTTATTTGTGTTTAAAAGAGCTAAGGAGGATTAGAAAATTAAATTTAAATGAACAAAATCAAATTTGGAGCATGGCATCAAAATGCCAAGAGTGGTGCTAGCTCTAGGCGTCAATGTCCTGTGCCAAGGCTCTACATTCTAGAGCTTGGTGCTAACACCACAAAGCATAGGTCCCAGGCTTACATGGGCGATTAAATAGTGTGAAAAGCCCCGCTTTAAGTATTTTTCGCACGACCACTTCCCTGACTCCTCTCTAGTGATTTAGGAGCGACACTTAATGCAGCCATTATCTTTGAATTTGAGCTCATCATAAAGATCTAGAAGTGTGGAAATCGCCTCCTTAAGGTAAATTTTCACTTCTCTTGCACACATTATTTATTACACCTGAGAAAAATTTAGTTTGGGTGATTTTTGTGGAAGAGAGAAAATTCTAGGGGATAGTTTGATTTAGCTCTTGATAAGCTTATTGTGTTTATCCACATTATTTTTTTAGCGCATGTGAATGCATTTGCATTGCCACATTCTTCTTATGGAACTTAAGACTGAGGGGGAGCAAAGGAAAGGCCTCATTCAATAGGAAAATGTTTGCTAGCTTCAATGTAGAGGAGCTTTACAATGGTTTTTTAATATCAAAGAAGCTAAATGCTGAGCAAGGATTCATTTGTCTAAGATGTACCGCGAAACATTTAATTATAAACCATACTTGGGAAGTCTTTTGCTACACTACTACTATAGCAGCTATTTCTGTGGTCATAGGATTCTATGAAAACCTCCCTGATGCTTTTCACAATTCATTATTTGTGAGGGAGAAGCTGGTGAATATTTCCCCATTGTGCATTGATGCTCTCTTTTCTTTGAAAGATGTCTCTGGGAGTTCTTACTCCAGCTTTGTCCCTATAGATTCTGATCTTGAAGGTATCATCTCATTCTTGAAAATTGGGAAGGATAATTAGAAAGTGAGAAATGACCATAAGGTTAACTTTTCTTCATCTGCACTAAATGCACCTTTCAAAGCTTAGCACTATTTAATTTTTGCAAAACTTCTACCTACCACTAATCTAAGTGAGGTAATTTAAGAGAGAGCTCCTCTCAACTTCTGCATTGAAACCATGAAATTTGTGGATATTGAAAGTATTATCTATCATTCAATCATCAATGCCATAAAGAGTGTGTCTACTTTGGATTAGGGACACCCCTTTACTATCTTCACCCTTTATTAGCATTCTAAAGTTTTTTTTTAGGGATGAGGGAGCTAGTTCTTCCACTAAAGCCTATCATTAAGAAACCTTTGAGCTTATATGATAAACATGCATTTTTGGGAGTGGAGCAAGTTCTTCTTAGGCTTCATTTTCTTCTCAACCATCAACTACTTATTGTCAACCCCAAACTTCTTCAAGCATGGATTCTATGTTTGAAAAACTTAGGAAAATGGAGGAGGACATATCCATTATTCAAATTGAAGCCTATAACCCGGCTGATCACTTAACGCATATTGACTGGCAAAACAAATGCCAAGTTGAGCATGTTTCCAGTTTCATGCGACACAAGTGGAGATGTATATGTTGAATCAGTTGATAAAAGGAGAATGAATAGTGGAGGGAGTTTCTAGTGTGTCCGCCTTACCAGTTCTTTGAGCACAACAGGTTGATGGAGGAGGATTCAAAAGATAAGGAAGATGGAAATGATGATGAGGAGGAGTAGTAGTTTATTTTTTATTTTTTTGATGTAAATGTGGTTGTACTTTCATTTTTTTTCCTACTGCTGATGTTGTGATGAACTTCTATATATTTCTTTGATATGCTGGACAATTTATAATTTTTTCTACAAATAATGATATGTTCTTTGCACTATATACTTTTGCTTGTTGTGCTGATTGTCATAGCTATATATTGTCATTTTTAAACTCTTTCTAGGGATATTTTTCAATCTTAATTGTTAAGATGTGATTTACTTGCTGCTTCATACTTGTCTTTTCTATTGTACTTGTAAAACTGCTATGAATAGACTCATGTGATAGGAAGTATTTCAGTGCATATTTCTCCTTGTTCATATTCATGTTATACATTGCAATATATGCTGAAATTCAAGTGTGTGTGTGTGGTGGAGAAAAAATCTTTCTATGATAGTCAACAGAAAAGCCCTATGGATAGATCCGAAGCTTCTAAAGAAAATAATCAAAACTCACCAAAAATGAGGTCAAAAAATCCTCTCCATGTCGGATCGAGCTTATCGATTGGCCTCCCACGGGCAGCCAGATCAACCAACTTCAAAACCAAGTCTCCCAAAGCAAAGATCTTTTCTCGAACATACCTTTTGAAATAATGATTGGTTCATCTTCTGACCTCCTCTGATCGAAGTGTCGAGTTGGTATATGCCTCTTTTGCAAGGTCGATGGCTAACATTCCCCCTATGATTTTATTCTACTACCATTCGTCCAGTTCCCCCTTAGGGAATAAAGAGGTCATGACCATCCTTTTGCTATGATGGTCGTACTCTACTGATAGCACCACTCCTGTACCATGAGTGAGCATGAACAAAGTTTGTCTGGTTGTCATTAAAGCTTTTGTTTGGAGCACCCAAAGCACCGACCAACTTTGCTTGACTCCTTCAACCTTTTTTTATCAATAGATTTAGAATGGGTTTATTGGACTCTTCGGCCTACCCATTTGTTCGTAGATGATGGACCAAAGCAAACTTTAACTCAATCCATTATTTTTCATGGAAGTCCTTTACTCTATGGTTTGTGTACTACGTTTCATTATTAGTGTTAATCACCAGTGGCAACCAATATTTGTAAACGAAATTAGTTCAAATAATGTTTTGTTCTTCTCCCATGTTGATTAAAGTAAGTGACTTTGCTTCGATCCATTACTAAAAATAATTGGCTATCACCAACATGAATTTCTACGGAGAGAAAGTAACAAGGATATCTAAGCCTTAAATGGAAGAAGGCCAAGGGCTAGCAATCTGTTGGAGTTTTTTAGTTGTATGGTTATGTAAGGGAGCATACTTTTTACATTGCGTGCACCTCCTTGAAATATCCTTCACATCTTTTAAAAGGGTCGGCACCCAATAGTCTAACTTTTTTCGCCCGGAGTGAATATCGCACTCTCCGGAGTGCACAAGCTGAAGAACAATTGTCACTGTCATCTTCTCTCAAGCGCCTTAGGTATACTGAAGTAATTGATCACCTAAAGAGTTTTCCTTTGATCATCAGGTATAATGCAACCATGATTTTCTTTGGTCTATAATGACTTCCGACACTTTTTTGATCTATAGATAGTGGATGTACGAATTCATCCAGCTCTTCATCCCCTCGTTTGAGTTTTCTATCGCTTATGTTTCCTCGATCACCAATTAGGTGATTCATTTCTGGGTCCTGCCCAATTTAATGCTTTTGGACAGGATATCAGTGACAAGATTCTCCGTTCATCTTGATTGCTCAATGCCAAAGTTTCTGAATGTCCTAATTTCTTGATTTTTCATACAAGAAATTTTGTCAAAATTTCTTCCTTAGCCTCGAATTCTCCACTTACTTGGCTTATGGCTAGCAAAAGATTTGACTTCACTAGTATCTCTCAAGCTCCAATTTCATAGGTCAGGCAAAGCCTGATGAGCAATGCCTCGTACACCGCCTAGTTATTTGTAACTTCAAACTATACTAAAATCGACAGGTAGATGTGCCCCCCATTTGGACTGAACAGAGATAGCACCAGACTGGTGGTCGCCTGCTCAAAGGCTCTGTCGACATATAGGATTTGACTCTCCCATCGTAGAGAAATTTTCCAAGAAATCATCAATCATCAGAGCTTTAATGGTCATCCAGGGATCATAGGTGTTGTTGTATTCACTGTGTTCCACTGCCCACTTTAGTAATCAACTTGAGTGCTCTAGTTTCGTGAGCTTAGATTTCAGTGGATGATCCTTGATGGCCTGGATCTGATGCATCTGGATATATGGTTGCAGCATGCATGCATAAAAAATCAAAGAAAATGTTAGCTTTTCCGTAATTGAGTACTTGGTACTGATTTAATGGAGCACTCGACTCTGGTAATATACTACAAATCATTTCCCCACATCTTCTATGATCAGAACCGAGCTCACAACTTCTCTTCTAACAGCGAAGAGCAGTGATAGTTTCTCTACAAGTTTTAGGCTTTGGAGCAGTGGGGGTGAAGCTAAGAAATCTTTCGGAGTTTTGAATAATTTCTTGCATTCATAACTCCATCAACATAGTGGTTTTTCCTAAGTTCCCTAAAGAACTCTATGTACTTGTTTCAAAGTAAAGTGAATGAGTCCCGTAATTCAGTCAGTCTATCTTTATATTTCTTTGATGCTTAAAGAGGATGAAATATCTAGGATTTCTTATAATTTATTCAGATTGGGCCTCAGCCCTTCGGGAGTCAACAAAAACCCAAGAGCTTATGAGTCAACATTCGAAAGGCATATTTTGAATGATAAAGTCTCTTATCAAACTATTTTAAGAGTTTACAAGGTTCCCTTTAAATATTCTGTGTTATTCAGCTGACTAACTTCTCATAAGGATATCATCCACATAGACTTCAATGTTTTTCCCGTTTGAATAAAAAATAATACACCCATGAGGCGCTAACAGGTCACCTCAGCATTATTTAGCATGAAGAGCATTATATTAAAACAAAAAATGCCTTGCATGGTAAACAAATGTCTTCTTTGCAACGATTGAATGCCTTCGTACATGATGGATCTAGATAATGCATCAAGGAAACTCATTACGGAGTATCCGACCGCGGTATCTGATCAAATAACCTATTTTTAGTGCATATTTTTAAGCATTTTATGTACATTTTTTTATGATATTGCACTTTAAAAGAAGTTATTTTGCATGTTTTTGTTTCAGGTACATGGAATGGACATTTAGAGAAAATTAGGAAAAAATGGAGTAAAAATGATGTTTTTTGTGTGTTGTTATAACAACACCTTTTGGCACCATAGTGCCACATATGAGCAAGAAGAGCACTATAGTGCCCTATACTGGAGCTATAGTGCTAGTAACAACCTTTCTAGAAGATACATAAAATTTTGCCAAATTTTAAAGGGGTGGTTGAAGCAACCCTTGGTTAGTTTCTGTTTGTTATTTAATGAGAAGGATTTGGCAGAATTTAGAGACCTTTTGAAGCCTCAAAACTTCAATTGGGCAGCAATAGTGAGTTAGGTTTTTCATATTTTGTGTTCAAGTGTAAGTGTGAGTGTTTTTAGTGTGAAGAACTTTGGAGATTTCTTAACGAAAACTCCAAAAGTTTGCTTAGGGAGAAGACATAAGGTATTTTGTATTTGTGTTTAAGTTTTTATTGTAAGACTTGGATTTCAATGCAAATGTTTTGCTTTTGTTTAATCTCCATGAATTCTGAGTAGTTCCCTTTCTTTCTTCTTGCATATGGGACTTAATCATGTGGGATCAGAATGATATAAATATTTCTTTTTTACTCATAAAAATTGTGATGTTATTATCACTAAATCTTCATTTACTTTGCAAACTTGTCACTTATGAGGTGAAATCCGTTAAGAAACATAATGACTTAGGAAGGCTATGATTGCACCCAACTAGTGGATACCACACTTCATTATAAGTAGAGCCATAGTGATCACCTAAATAAGAGTGCAAATAAATAGGGAGCTAAGATTTGAATGGGGTATAATTGGTTAGATCTAAAGTAATAGGCTAGATTTTTTATCAGTTTGGCTTAAGGTTTAGTACCTTGACATTGATATTTAAACATTATGATGGCATAGGCTAGGGGCATCTAGAGGTCTGAGGGTAGATAACACTGATGTGTTGTCGAGATGTTATGGAATCGACCTTAAAATAGCTAATGTTCTTCGCAAGCACTTAGAGGGGGTAAAGAATAAGGTATGCTTCTATTTGTCACAATACTTCAATTTTTTTCTTAAATCATTTGAATTCTACATATATTAAAATCTCTTTTCTAGGGGAAAGGTTTTCCATAATATCCAAACTCTTGTTATTATTTGTTAAGATATTACATTTAGTTGTTAATTTATTTTTAGCTCTTAAAGTTGTGATTTTTTAGAAGCATGTCATTTTAGACCTCTTATCTATTTAATTTGCAAATTAAAAAGAATTTCTGTGAGTTGATTTTAAGAGTTACCACATTCCTTGTGGGATCGATACTGGGGTTTTTAATGAAAATCATATATTACTTGAAATGATACGTATACTTGCGTAGTACCTCAAGTGTGAAAATCTATAATATAATTCATAAATCATTGCAAGTGTTCACACTATCCACTAGATAAAAATTGAGATATATTTTCTGGCAAAATTAAGGAGATTAAAAATACACATAAGTGTGGGTTGGGTCAAGTCTTTGGCGCCGTTGTCGGGGAGTGCGACGGAAATTTTTAGCTTAAAATTTTATTTGAATTGTAAATTTATTCAAAAATTTATGAAATAAGAAAATAAAAAAAATTTAAAAGCCCAAAAACCAAAAAAAAATTAAAATTAAAAATATTTTCATTTTTAGTGAGTTATTTTATTTTCTAAAGATTCTTACATTATTTATGCGTGGTTCTAGATCTGAAAATTTAGTGCCTTATGATTCTAAATTAGGACAAACTATTAGAAAAATTTAGAAATAAGGAAGTCTTCATAATTATCAAGAAATGACAAACACATCATAAAATAATATTGAAATTCAAACTGCTGAAAATGAACATCATAATTTACAAAAACCTTTAAGGGATTATGCGAACCCTATAGTAGATGAAATTCATTTATGCATTCAAAGTCCTATTGTAGAGGCTAACTCATTTAAACTTAAATATTTGATTATACAAATGTTAAAAATAATCAGTTTAGAGGAGCACCATCTGAGGATCTCAATTTACATTTAGCTAGTTTTTTTAGAAATGTGTGCTACATTTAAATAGGTTGGAATATCAAATAATGTCGTCAGACCTATACTTTTTCCTTTCCATTAAGGGATAAAGCTAATATCTGGTTAAATTCATTAGCACCAAGATCTTTTAGAACTTGGGGAGATTTAGCAGAAAATTTTTTGGCTAAGTATTTTCCATCTTCAAAAACTGCGAAGCTTAGAAATGATATTACTTCTTTTACTCAGAATGAAGGAGAATCTATATATAAAGCTTGGGAAATATTTAAAGAGCTCCTTAGAAAGTGTCCACATCATGCTTTTCTAGACTAAATAGTCATTCCAACTTTTTACAATAGATTAGTAGGATCCCTTAGATATATTATAGATGCTGCTGTCAGAGGTTCATTAATGTCTTAAACCTTTGATGAAGCTTATTCATTAATTGAAGAAATGACTGCAAATAATTTTCTATGGTCTTTTGATAAGTTAAATCCTAAAAATTTAGCATGTATTCATGATAACAATGTTATTTTAATAATTGCATGTCAAGTTGTTGCATTCTCTAAGAAGATAGACCAAAGTGGAATGAATTTTTCTCCAACACTCCAAATGATTTAAGAAAACTTATTAGGAAAAATGATTGATTCTCATACTTCAATGGATACTATAAAAGCTATCAACATACCCAATAGCCCATATTCAAATTATTACAACCCAGGTTGGAAAAACCATCTCAACTTTAATTGGAACAACAATCCTAGTGGTGGAATTCAACAATGGGGTAATGCTCGAGTCAACCCATTGGGGAATTGGAACGACTGGGGTGGTGCTAACTTTAGGCCTACTTATCCTCCTGGATTTAATAAAAAACTTGAGGAGAAGTTATCTATGGAAGAACTAGTTTTGCAAATGGGTAATCATTTACAAATTCAAAGCGTTGTTATTAGAAATATGGAGAATCAACTAGGACAAATTGCTAACGCACTTAGCAATAGGCCTTAGGGAACACTTCTTAGTAATGTAGAGATTAGTCCTAAAGAAAAAAATTAAAGATCCAGAGCAAGTTAAAGTGGTCCAACTAAGGAGTGGAAAGGAATTAAATGTTGAATTTCAAAAAGATATTAAAGTTGAGATTAAGTTGAAGAAATTGAAAAACCTGAAGAAAGTAATCCTAAGGAAGCAAAAACACCTAACTCTCCAACTACGAATGATTTAGAAAGATCCCCACCACCTTTTCCTCAAAAACTTAAATTAAAAAAAATTGGATCAAAGTTTTCAAAATTTCTTAAAATATTAAAAAATCTTACCATTAATATCCCTTTTGCTGAGGCTTTAGAAAATATGCTAAGTTATGTCAAATTTATGAAAGAAGTTTTAAATAAAAAAATAAATTTTGTTTATCATGAGACTGTTAGACTGAGTGAAGAATGTAGTGAAATAATTTAGAAAAAGCTTCTTCGAGAGCTCAATGATCCTGGTAGTTTTACCATACTTTGTGCAATTGGAGAAAAATTTTGTGGAAAAGCTTTATGTGATTTAGGAGCAAGCATTAACCTTATGCCACTATCTATATTTAAAAGGTTAGGTTTAGGAGACATTTCTCCCCCTACTGTAACCCTATAATTAGTGGATCAATCTATCCCTTATCCTAAAGAGATTATAGAAGATGTGTTAGTTAAAGTGGATAGATTCAGCTTCTTTGTTGATTTTGTTGTATTAGATATGGAATAAGATAAAAAAATTCCTATTATTCTTGGGAGACCATTCCTTGCTACTAGACAAGCAATGATAGATGCGCAAAAAGAAAAATTAACAATGAGAGTGAAGGATTAGAAAGTTACATTTAATGTGCTCAAAACAGTGGAGTATCCTGATGAAAAATATTATAAAATGGATATTATTAATGATATGATTGTTAATCATTTTGAAAATAGATTTGAAGTCATTTCAGAAGAGAGAATAAAAAGCTGAGGCTCAAAGAGATTTTTTAGATGAATTAAATGAAATGATTACTAAGGATTCAAATTATGTTCAGGAAGACTATAAAATTTTAGATACTATTGAAAATGGTATACCTCTGATTCCATCTATTGAAATACCTCCTGAAATTGAGATGAATGTTTTACCTACTCATCTAAAGTATGCATATATAAGGAACTCATCTCATTACCAGCTATTATATCTTCAGAATTGACTGCATAACAAGAAGAACAATTATTGCAAATATTAAAGAATTATAAAAAGGCCTATGGATGGACAGTAGTTGATATTAAAGGATTCAGATCATCAATCTGTATGCACCGAATTTTGATGGAAGATGACCATAAACTTAGAGCTGATCCTCAAAGGAGATTGAATTTTATAATGAAAGAGATAGTTAAGAAAGAAATTTTAAAGTGCTTGGATGTTGGAATTATTTATCGAATTTTAGATAGTCTTAGGTTAGTCTTGTTCATTGTGTTCCTAAGAAAGGAGGAGTGACTATGGTTGAAAATGAAAGGAATGAATTAATTCTGACATACAAGTTAGTGGATTTTGTATTTGCATTGATTATAGAAATTAAATGTTGCCACTATAAAAGACCATTTTCCTTTACTTTTCTTGGATCAAATGTTGGATAGATTAGCAAGACACCATTATTTTTTCTTTTTAGATGGATGTTCTATATTCCACCAAATTCCTATTGCTCCTAAAAATTAAGAGAAACCACTTGTCCTTATGAAACTTGCTTTTAGAATAATTCCATTTGAATTATGTAATGCCCCTGTAACTTTTCAAAGATGTATGATGTCAATTTTCTGTGATTTAATTGAGAAAGGAATTGATTTTTTTATTGATGATTTCTCAGTCTTTGGGACTTCTTTCAATTTATGTTTAGATCATTTAGCAAGAGTTCTGAAGTGTTGTGAAGAAATAAACTTTGTCCTTAACTGGAAAAAATGTCAGTTTATGGTTGCAGACGGAATAGTGTTAGGGCATAAAATTTTTTAAAGAGGCATGGAAGTTGATCCAGAAAAAATTCAAGTTTTTGTTGAATTGCCAACTCTTACTAATGTGAAGAGAACAAGAAGTTTTTTAGGGCATGCTAGTTTCTATAGATGTTATATTAAGAATTTTTAAAAAATTTCCAGAGATTTATGTTAACTTTTAGAAAAAAAATGTCAACTTTGATTTTAATGAAGACTGCATAAATGCCTTTAATTTATTAAAAGAGAAATTAATCACTGCACCTATTATTGTTTCACCTGATTGGACAAAGCCTTTTAATTGAATGTGTGATGCTAATGATTATGCTATAGGGGCTATTTTAGGACAGAGATATGACAGTATGTTCAAGGTTATATACTATGCTAGTAAAACCTTTAATGAGACCCAAATTAATTACATTATCACTAAAAAGGAATTATTAGCTATAGTTTTTGCTTTTGATAGATTAAGATCTTATCTTATTTGAACCAAATGTTTTGTGCATACTGATCATTCTACTATAAAGTATTTAATGATGAAGAAGGATGCAAAACCATGATTAAATAGATAAACCCTTCTAATGCAAGAATTTAATTTACAAGTTGTGAATAGGAAGGGTACTGATAATCAAATAGTTGATCATCCATCAAGGCTTGAATAGGAAAATGAGAAAGAATTAAATGATGAAATTAATGAGAATTTCCTATTGAAAAATTATATGGGATTAATGAAAGACAAATTCTGTGGTATGTTGATATAGTGAATTACTTGGTTAGCAATATTTTACCCAATGGATTAGATAGCCATAAAATTAAAAAGTTCATTTATGACTCAAAATATTTCTTATGTGATGGCCCTTATTTATATAAACAATGCAAGGACTTAATTATTTGAAGATGTGTACCATTAGAAGAAACTCAAAAAATTATTCAAAAATGTCATAAATCAGATTTTAGGGACATTTAGAAGTGGATAGAACTATATTAAAGATTTTACAATCTGGATTTTGTTAACCTACTTTATTTAGGGATGTGAATAGTTATATAAAATCATGCGATTGATGTCAGAGAGTTGGTAATATTTCTAGAAGAGATGAATACCCCAAAATTTTACGCTTGAGGTTGAAATCTTTGATGTTTGAAGACTAGATTTCATGGGACCATTTGTACCATGTTTTAAAAAGATTTATTTTTTAATAGTTGTGGATTATGTTCATAAATGGATTCAGGTAGTTGCTTTACCTCGATGCGATGTTAAAAGTGGATTACTGCAATTAAGTGAGCTTGATTAATTGACAATTGAAACTTATAAGAATGCCAAAATTTATAAAGAGAAAAAAAAATTAGGCATGATAAAAAAATTCTCAAAAAGCATTTTGAGTGTGGGTAAGAAGTATTGCTTTATAATTTGACATTGAAATTGTTTCCAGGAAAACTTAAATCCAAGTGGTTAGGACCATTTATTTTGGAAAAGTATATCCAAATGTTGCAGTTGATATTAAAGATCCAAAAATTAGGAGAGGGATGAAGGTAAATGGACACAGATTAAAAGCTTACATGAGAGGAGAGGGTCTTGCATTTTAAGATATCCTATTGTTGGGCCAGACCTAAGTAAAACAATGCTTATGTAGAGTTGGCGATGTTAAACCAAGCGCTTTGTGGGAGGCAACACATAGTTGTCGGTGTGATTTGGATTTGAATTTTTCTTGTGATGAGTTATATACAGTGATTATGAGTATTATAAAATTTTGTTGGCACAATACATTATTATATTAAGGGAGTTGAAGAGTGGAAGAAAAAAATTTGAGAATTGAGTATGTTGGTTTAGCGCTATAGCGCCAGATCTGGCGTTATGCCACCACAGTTCAAATAAATACTTTAAACCGCCAAAAATTTGGTAACTTTTCCTCTTCCTCTATATAAAACCGCCTAGGACAGGATTTGAAGTATCCCTACAACATTCCTAAGTATTCTAAATAAATTTAAGAGTGGAAATTTCATTTGAGAGATCATGGAGAGCAATTACAGTGGAAGATTTGAAGAAAAGAAGTTGGTGCATAAGGATACTCAGACCTAATACAATGGATATCTTACATTAAGTTTGGAGCGCCTCATAGAAAAGCTTGAGAAGATTGATGGTGAGATTTCTCTTCTACATTCAAAGATTGAAAAGTTTTCCCACCAATACGAGCATATGGATTGGCAGTCAAAACAATAATTCAATAGTTTTGCGTATTTCCAAGATAGTCAAGTGACCATGTATAACACCAACAAATGGATCGACAAAAAAATTGCTAATGAATTTCCTTATGCTCCTTTCTACCATTACGAATGGAGAATATCACCACTGATCAAGAGTGGTCTTAAAAGATGTTTTATATAAATATTTCAGTTTTAGTGATGTTTAATTCGATGTGGTGTGTCTATCATGTTTGTTTTAACATTTAGTGTGGTTTGCGTTGTCTTTATTGTATGAACATCTAAATGTTGTCATTGTGGCTGTGTTGTAAGTATTGAACTTATAATTAATACAAGAAAACCAGTTCAGTTGTGTTGTGAAAAATTGGTCTTATGTTTTTAAATTAGAATTTGAAAACTTTAAATTTTGGAATGGCGACGAACTCAATAACTATAAAATTGGCCCTTAAAATTTGAAAAGTAGCCTTTCAACATCCTAGATTTTTTATTTCTTCTTCAAATACTAAAAATTTTTAAAATCTAGATCGGTATGAATGGCGCTATATTTCTGTTCATCAGGCTATGCATGGCACAATAGTGCCACTGCCTAGCGCTATAACACCGAACTAACTTGTGAGTCATTTTAAGTGCCTGGGCCCATGGATTTTTTCATTTTCAGGGTTTGTCCCCTATCTCCATTTTTTGCATTTTTTTCCCCTAGGGTTTCATTTTGTGCTTGATTGGATTGGAGTTAGGTTTCCAAACCTGGGATTTATCATCTCTAGGTAAGATCTTCACCCTAGCTTTGAAGTATTTTGATTTAGTAATGGATTTCACCCAAATTATGGATTAGGCCAAAAATTTGAAAATATGATGAAAATAGTATGAAATTGTTAGTTAAATGATTATTTATGTTTAGATTGTGTTATTAGGATCCTTTTGAAGTTGATTACATGATTTTTTGGAATTTATCTTAAAATTTTTTTTAGAATACACATGGCTCCTAAAATGAAGGGAGGCAAGAAAAAAGCAACTTTTAATTTTGATAAGTTTGTTAGTGCATAGGCACGAGACAGGTATGTTGATATGAAATCAAAGAAATTGATTGGAGAATGCAATTTTCTACATCCTAAAGGGGCTATTAAGTACTTGATTGTGGAGCGAGAATGGGATCACTTTTGTTATTTCACTGTCATATCTGTGATTTCAGCTGTTTAAGAATTCTATGTCAACTTGTTTGATGAATCAGATGATTTGGTTTATGTGTGCTGGCAATATGTGGATATTAGTTATGTGCAAATTAACCTCCTATACCTACTGCACAGTGTTCCTACCTGCTTCTTTTCTGAGTTCCATCCTACTAACGATTAATTAGATGAGATTATGAGATTTTTTACTGATGTAAATGGAGTTTTGATTATTATGAGTGGGAGAAAGGTGAACTTTTCTTCTTCAAAACTTAATGTTCTTTCTCGAGCCTTACACTATTTCATCTCTGGTGGATTACTTCCTACCAACCATTTTAATGAGGTAATCCGTGAGAGAGCCTTTTTAAACTACTATATTCAGATGAAGAAACCTATTGACATTGGCTCCCTCATTTATACCAACATACTAGTTTCCTTGAGAGGAGGAACTACAAGAGGTTTGTGGTACCCTTCTTCTATTACTACTTTATGTACTGGATCTGGTGAGAAATATGAGACTTGGAAAGAAACTTTGTCATCTCATAAACCCATTGGAAAAACAAACCTGGAAAAAACTAAGAGACATTTTGGGACTAGACCTAGGATTGGAGTTAACATACCTTCTACTTCAGCTTCCACTTTAGCTCCTATTCTTGCTCCTAGACCATCTGCTTCTGATTCTATTTCTTAGCATTTACTTATGGAACAAATGATGATTTAATAAGGAGATCTTATAACTTTATAGAATCAAATAAAAGGCCTTAAAACTCACTGTACCATAGTGAGGATATTATGATGGGGAAGGTTGAGTATGATTTTGCTTATAATGAGGCTATGAGGAGAAACATGGAGGGTGATCATTCTATGAAATTTCCTACTCGCCCCACTTTCACACCATATCGGCCTTCTTAGATGGATGAGGATATAGATTGTGTGATGAGAATGATGATGATGATTGTGATGATGATGTTGGAGATGATGAAGATGTTGTTGTTTAGTTTGTGTTTTCTTTCTTTTCTTTGATGTATTAGAATATTTGGACTTTATTTTGTTTGTAATTTGTTGTATTTATGTTGGAATGTGCTTGTATTTAGTATATGTTTACGTTAAAGTGTTAGTTCTACCTTTTATCTTTTGCTCCAAATTAAATGCTAGAGTAGTTTTTATTTTGTGTTTTTATTGTTATGCATGTTAATCTTTTTTTTATCACTACTCAGTACTTGACTTTTCTACTTGTACCTGTGTTAATTTCCTTGTTTTAAATTTTAATTTTTTTCTCTTTCTCCATGAACATTCCAGCTTTATATTAGTTTAAAAATTTAAGTTTTGGGGAAGGGAGAAAATTCTTTTTAAACTAAACTTTATTTTATCCTTAGGAATTGTGTTTTTCAAAAATTATTTTTATTATAACTTGTGGTATGTAGAGTTAAGTTTAGTAAACTATGTTTTTGATTTTATGAAAGTGGTAAAAAACCAAAGTAAAATTTTTTTAATAATGAGGGTTAATTCTAGAATTAAGATATTTAGTATGAAGGGTTTGGAGTTTTGTTTTTATTATTTAAATTAAAGAAAGCTGTATTTTTTTAAAATAATAAGCATCTTAGAATTTTACTTGAAAATAAAGAATTGAGACTTTATGAAAAATTTTAAAGCTAATACAGATTTGTTAAAATAAAAAAATGTGAGATTTTTTAACTTTAAGAGGAGGATAGTAGAGTTCAAAATCATTAAAGGCCATCCAAATATAGTATTCTTCTCATGACATATGAAACAAGAAAAAAAAAAAGAGAAAAAAAAAGGATTGAAAATGATCTTAAAAGAAAAAGAAAAATAAAAAAAATATGCGAGGAGAAGCTTGAGGAGATGCCTAATCAAACATCAGCTCTACATGAAGCAACTTAAGGAAAGAAACGTAGTTACGGTTCTAACTTAGACTTAGAAGTATTAGTACATTTCCTAATAAAGTTCTTATTCAATTCTTTTTCTGGTATTTCTTCTATGTATCTTAAGTATGATGAATTGCATTTATTTTTGAAATAAAAAGAAAATCAAAACTTTTAGATTTAACTGCTAAATATTCTTGCATATTAATTTTTAACCTGAGTTGTTATTTTTTTCTTTGAAAGTTTTAATATAGCATTTATAAAGCAGCAAAAATTATAGAAGTCTTTAACTTAGATTTGCTACCACATGTTATAAATTTTATATATAATATAAGGAGTTACCTGAGGACAAGTAACGTTTAAGTTTGGGGGAATTGATCCACCTCAAAATAACTTATTTTTAGTTTATATTTTTTTTATATAGCAAGCAAGAAGGGTTCTATAGCACCCCAGATTGGTGCAATAGCACTAGTAACTACCTTTCTGGAAGATACATTGAATTTAGACAAATTTTAGAGGGGAGTTTGAAGCAATCCTTGGTTATTTTATGTTTTCTATTTAATGAGAAGGATTTAACCAAATTTGAAGATCTTTTAGAGCCTCAAACCTTCAATTGGGCATCAATAGTGAGTTAGGTTTTCATATTTTGTGTTTAAGTATAAGTGTGACTATTTTTAGTGTGAAGAGCTTAAAGGAAACTCCAAAAGTTTGCTTGGGGAGAAGACATAATGAACTTTGTATTTGTGTTCAAGTTTTTTTTTGTAAGACTTGTATTTCAATGCAAATATTTTGCTTTTTTTAATCTCCATGAATTTTGAGTAGTTCCCTTTCTTTCTTCTTACATATGGGACTTAATATTGTGGGATGAGAATGATTTAAAAATTTTTTTCTCTTAAAAATCATGATGGTATTATCATTGAATCTTTATTTACTTTGCAAACTAGTCACTTGTGAGGTTAAAATCTTTCAAGAAACATAATGAACTGAGAGGGCTATGATTTCATCCAACTAGTAGATACCACACTTCATTCTAGGAAGAGCTATTGTGATCACTTAAAGGGGAGTGCAATTAAATAAGAAAATAAGTTTTGAAGAGTGTAGAATTAGTAAGATCTAGAGTGACAAGCTAGATTCTTATCAATTTGGTACCCTGACACTGGGATTCGGTCATTCTGATGTCATAAGCTAGGGGCATCTAGAGGTGAGAGGCTAGATAGCACTCATGTGAAGTCGAGATGTTAAGGAATCAAACTTATGTTAACTAATGTTCATTGAAAGCATCGAGAGGGGGTAAATAATAAAGCATGCTTCTATTTGTCACAATATCTCAATTTTGTCTTAAATCATTTGAATCTTACATAGATTAAAATCTCTTTTCAAGGGGAAAGGTTTTCCATAATATCCAAACTCTTTTAATATTTTGTTAAGCTATTACATTTAGTTATTACTTTCTTTTTATCTCTTTAGGTAGTGATTTTTAGTGAGCATATCATTTTAGACCTCTTATCTATTTAATTTAGAATTTAAATATAATTTTTATGAGTTGATTTTAAGAGTTACCACATTCCTCATGAGATTTAATCCTATATTATTTGAAATGATACGTATATTTGTGTAGTACCCCTAGTGTGAAACTATATTATATAATTCATAAATCATTGCATGTGCTCACAAAAGCCGCTAGATATAAATCGAGATATATTTTTTTGGCAAAACTAAGGAAATTAAAAATACACGTAAGCATGAGTTGGGTCAGTGTTCACCAATGTCTTGATTCTTAGAAGGGGGCAGATATCTTTTGAGTAAGCAGTGTTTATATTGGTGAAGTGAACACACATTCTCCATTTGTCATTGGGCTTTTGAACCATTACTACATTTGAGAGCCAAGTTGGAACTCGACTTCCCTAATTGGCCCGTCTCCTTTAGCTTCTGGACTTCCGTTGTTATTACCTCAGTTGGGACTCTAGTGTTCAATTGATGATTTTTTTGCACTAGTCAAGAAAATGGGTTAATGTTGACCCATTGGTAGGTGACTTCAATTGGGACTAGAACATCTCTACGGTTATCCAAACAAACACATCATGATGTTTGTGAAGGATATTAATAAGCAGGTTTCTGTGTCTTGCTTCAAAATCTTGCATTAAAACTTTCTTCAATCAGAAAAAGCTTACCAGGTTATCCCTCATTGATGGTAGGCTCTTGAAGGATGGCTCACTGACCACGAGGCGCCCTTCCCTTTGTATTTGAAAGTCCAGTGGTTCGCAGTCAACCTTGGTGACTACTTGCATCTAATCGCCATGGATTGTATTAGGTTTCCTTGGATGGAGATTATCTTTCTGTCTTTGAAAACTTTCAAAGCCATGTGGTATGTCAAAGGTATCACTCAGTAGTTGTTTAGTAATGGCAGCTCAAAGATAACGATATATGATGGAGGGGATTCGACCATGAGGACATTCTCCATGTTGGTGAACTATTTTTCCCGCTCTCTATATAAGATGGCTAGGGAAATCATTCCCAGAGCCTCCTTCCACTCACACATAAAGTTGAATAGTGACTGGTTGGAGTCGCCAATCAGTCAGTCTCGAGTCACATCTTGTCGAATGCTGATTTTAATAGGAAGTTTGCTTAGCTTTCAGTGTTGACCAGGATGCTACCCACTTGATAGTTGTTTAAGTGTCATAATGATGATCACCTCATTCTATGGGTTTTTCTTTCAGGGGAGACATGCAATTGTGATAATAATTGGGTTTCAATACGAGTGTAAGGAGTGATAGAACATAACTCCTTCAATCTGGGGCTTTTTTAGGCTAGATGGTTGGGGTAATCCTCCACCTCAGTCAAACATAGTCCAGATGATTCCAGTCAGGTAGATTTATTTTTCTTGCAATTGTCTGTCTACACGCTCCTCTATTGAGGTCTTCATTGATTGCTATGAGTACGCTCAAACAGAAATAAGCTCCTTCAACTTTCCAACTCTGATGAGCTCCTACACAAATTTTGGAGATGATGACACTCCTCCGTGTAGTGCCCATGATCTTGATGGTTGGTGCAATACATTTTTAAATTGCACAATAGTGATGCAATATTTAGTGGAGAGACTTTTAGAAGTAACCCTTGTTTTAAATGGCTTAGACTAACTAGACCATTGACAGATTCAGGTTTGTAGATCTCTAGATATTCATGCAGTTGTTTGCAGTATTGAGCCAGCTACAGAACAGAACAATATTGTTGACCCTTGTTGCCTCATTCACCCCCTTGACCATCCCGAGTTAGGGATGGTAGGCCTGTTAGCCTTCAAGGGCTCAATCGGCTTTTTGCCTTCTATCGTCATCTCGGTCTTTTAGTTTCTGTGATCGGTGGTCAAATTCTATAGGTCCAGTCTTTAGGGACTTCATAAGGTCCTCTTTGGTGGTGATATGGTCGTTTGTTAATTCTAAAACCTCTGTGAAGGTACTTGTCTTGAGTTGGTTTAGGCCATACCTGAATCACTTGCTATGGATCCCTTGCTTCCGAACAATGAGGAGCTCGAAATTTCTTACTTCCAACGTTCTCTTCTGGAAATGAATGATGTAAGCTCACAGGCTCTCATTCTCCCTCTGCCTAATCTTAAGCAGGGTCTCTGTGTCCTTCCTCGAATTTTGCACATTAGCAAAGTGTGTCAGGAAGAGCTTCCAGAATTCTAAGAAGGACATTATGATTTAATATGGCAAGGTGTTAAACCAACAGAGTGCAGTTTCATTCACTGTGGTCAAGAAGCTGGCAATTCATGGTGACATCATCATGTTTAACTTTGATCGCTGACTCAAAAGAAGCTAGGTGAATGGTTAAGTCACTCTTCCATTTATAAGGATCAAAGTGTAGAATTCTAAGCTTTGTTGGGGGTATGGTTTCTAGGATTCTTTGGTAGAAGGCATTACCTATAACAGGCCAAGCAAACGCACCCACCCAGTCTATCCAATGTGGGATTGCCAACGTAGATGATCAACATACTCCTAAGACTTTTGTATAGTGGCTTGGATTGTTTTTTCTCTACATCTTAGTGCCTCTTCTCTTTTAAGTTCGTTTGATTCAACAAAAGTGCTCTAAGATATGCCATTCAATCATGTAAAAAAGTGCTTTCAAAATCAGCAAAGGTGGTGTATACTCCAATACCATCGGCATAAATCTCAAAGCAATCGAAAGGTTAAAGATGGTGACTAAATGATCGAGAGATTAAATTTAAGAGGCATGATCTAGACTGGTAATCCAAAAGATCAACAAACTAATCATGTCGTCCCTTATAAAAATTAGTCAAAGGGTCTATCTATGGTTCTTATCGTTGAAGCTCCCTAAACGTTGGTTGAATGACCACTCATACCTCGGAAGAAATGACCTTCACTTGGTTAGTAGTTTTTCTCTATTGAGCCAAGACACATCGACTGATTGAACAACATCGTACTCAAAATTTAAATTATAATTAGAATTTAGTATTAAATTAACACATTTATTGTATTATGGGTGGTTTTCATAATTGTTCCCTCATTTTTAAAATATACGACAGATTCCATAATCACTCTGTTATTTCTATAATTGTACTAGAGAAACTCCTATAAAAAGGAGCCTCGACAACGATTAAAGGGACTCTAGTCTGAGAATTTTCACCCGACCTTGCTTCTAAGATATCCCTAACATTCTTTTCTCTCTTTCTCCTACTTCTTGTCACGACTCTAACTCTCGTGTGTTCATCTAAAAAGTCAAGTCCAAATTCAATATCTTGAAAGATGGTGCGGTAAGCGTAGGCATGTCCCAAATGAGAAGTGGAGACAACTATGAAGTAGAATCCTTACAAAGTAAAATTGCAGCCATGAAATTTAATAGAGAGATGGTGTGACAAGATATCTAAGAAAAGGTTCATGTATTGTGAGCATAAATGGACTAGTTTGAGGCTCTTTGAGCTGCCATGATCTAGTAGAACGCTCGACGGCCATGGATGGAGAGTCTTAGAAACCCAGCCTTAGAAGAATCCCTTTGAAAATCTGCCAACACTCGAAGCTTCACAAGGCTACCGGCCAACTGAATGACCAGGAGATTCCCATAGGCAAATAGTGTGACATCTACGTCGGCAGTCCCACATTGGATAGACCGGGTGGAAGCGTTTGCTCGGCTGATTATAAACAGTACCTTCTACCAAAGAATCCTGGAAACCATCCCCGATAAAGCTTAGGATTCTGCACTTTGATCCTTATAAAGGGATCAAGTTATTCAATTCATCGTTATCAGCCATACTAAAGTCTGTAGCTGAAGGTGAAGGATGTCATCAGATGAATTTATGAAGTGTCATTGTGGCGACCACAATATGCACCTACTTTGAAAACCCCAAACATTTCTTTCAATTACCCCAGTTAAAGAGAAGTAATGTTTGTTAAATATTTCTTTCCTACAACAGATGGTGCCACTTGCTCGCACAAAATCAGAAATATGGTATCAAGTGTCTAGATATGGCTTCAGGGAAGACACTATATATGACAAATAATACATATAACTAGTACATTTACAAATCAAAACATACTTGAAGGCTGGTGAGGTAAACACTGTGATCTATTCCTAGTTGCATATGAGAAAATCTGATTGTCATGTGCACTCCCTACTCAGCTGATGCAGGTGGATTTATTGTGTTAATTTTGCTAATATTTTTCAATATTACAAAATACACACGATGGATACAATAGTAAATATGCAAGTTAGTCTAAGAAAATAACTTCAGTGAAAATAGTTTTATCTTTTAAAAATTTTTAAACCACGAAATCTCCTATAAAAATAACGTAAGTATACATGTCACTAAAATAATAAAGGGCTCTAATGGAGTCTAACATATCGATCCCACAGAAAAGTTAGAAATGCTTATAAGTAAATTTATATGACTATAATGTATACTACAATTTTTAAAACAATAAAAAATAAAGTGCAAAATTTGAATATTAAATACTAGAGTGAATAAAAATTAAAATGTAGTTGAGAGACAAAATTAACTAAACTAATATCTAAACTTTCAAAAGTAAATTTATGAAAACTAAAAAAAAATTCATGGAAATTTCAAATTTAAGAAACCATCATTCCCCTTTACAATGAGTATATGGATTGTGAAGAAATTAAAATCATTTGAATATATATATAAATTGTTTTGTGCCAAAAAGGAGCATTCAAATTTTTTACCCTTTTTTGAGTGTATAAAGAACATTAACAAATCCAGAGTTTGTTCCTTAATTCTGTGATTAGGCTGGGAGGATATCGACTGCCACTCCAAAGCTCCCTCTACTCTCGCACTTGAGGGTTAACAATCTCGCATCAGTTTCAATCAACTAGACTAAATTGGGGATTTTAATCTGTCACCTTAAAATCTATAATTTTGCATCCAACAAAGTATATTTCCCTATTTATTTGCACCCAACTCAATGGATGACATACTCTTCCATGAAATCAAATGTGATTCTCCCCATGTTATAGAAATCATAGTCATTTCAAAACATATGTTTCTCAACACATTTTAATAATTAATTGGATCAAAAAGAATATAAAGATCAGAGTTCAAATCATCACAAACTATTGACATTTAAAACCATATATAAGAAAATCAATTCTTCACAAAACCATATCTCAAAGTAGAGAGAAGGATAAAGAAGACTATTGAGAATTCATGAGAAAGATACAATAAAATATGGATTTCATATATAAAAATAAGTTTATAAAGAAAAAGAAATAAAAGACATAACTTATCTCACAATCCTTCCCAAGCAAATCCCTAGAAGTTCTCTTCAAGACTTTCTCTCTTTACAAGCACTCTCAATTCTCTCTTAGAAGTGTATTGAAGGAGAGATCTCTCACCTTCCCTCTCTTCTTACAATCTTGAAGAAAATCTCCAAGCTCTTGACTTGTCTCTCTCTCTCCATCTCTTTTTTTCATCCCCATTCACACGCCACACCATTCACTCTAAAAGTCCTCTTCCTTTATTAGAGGCTGCCTCCCTCCAAAAAGAATTCAAATTTATCCCCAAAATTCTATCCAAAACTCAACTCTTTTGAATTCAAAAGACATGTTCATTAATCCAAGAGACATATAACTTTATAAAAGAACCTTCCAAAGTGTTTAAATACATTGAACCACTTCAAAGGGTGTTTAGAACAAGTGTCTTATTGAAATTTGTATAAAATTAGTCTTGAACTGCCTTATTCTGCAAAAAAATTGTCTTTGACACATCTTGCACCAAATATGGCGCATCTTGCACCAGCTCTTAGTCAAATGGCACATCTGGCACCAATCTGGCACATCTTGCGCCAGTTTACTGAAGACCACGTTTTCTAGGTTTTGGTGCATCTGGTGCATCTTGTGTCAGTTCTCTGTATGTTGGCTCATCTTGCGCCAGAATTCCATAATTTGCTATTTTGGCTTCAAGTTTTGTTCTTTTCGCTACTTTTGCTCCAAATACCTTAAATTGATATACTTGTAATAAAAACATGAAAATACCGTTTTTTAAAGTGCAATATCACCAAAAATAAGCATAAAATATATACTTAAAACTACATATAATTTTGGTGTATCAAAATACCCCAAACTTAAATGTTACTTATCCTCAAGTGACATTTTTACTTCATAAAAGCATATGATTTAGGATAGAGGTTAACTTATAACTTTTATACTTTATTTTAATAAATAAAATAGTAAAATTTAAGAAAAACCTTTAATAACTTAGATTCATACTCAACGTCTAACAATATTTAGTAATCAAATTTAAGATTTCTGAATCTCTTTTTATTTCAAGATCAATTGCAATTTATCATATCAAAGATACATAGAATATTTATATGAAAAAGAAATTTATGAAAACTTTATTAATAATGCTACTAATACTCCAATATATTTTAGAAAATGTAATAAAGCCTTTTCCTTAAGTTGATTCAAGTGAAGCCAATTTTTTATTAGACATCTTCTCAAGCTTCTCCTCACTCATTTTTCTTTTCTTTTCTTTTCTTTTTTTCTTCTTTTTTCTTTTACTTTTTGGATCTTTTCATTTCTTTCTTGTCTTTTTCTTTTTCAAGTGAGGATTACTATATCTGGATAGCCTTTAATAGTTTTGAACTTCACATCCTCTTCTTAAAGTCGATATCCTTACATTTCTTCATTTTATAATTTCATATTAGTTTTTAATTTTTATAAAGTTTCATTATTTTCTTCTTACAAGAAACTCTAAAATTCTTAACACTTCAAAAATACAATTTCATTTACTTTAAATAAAAAAAAGTAGTCTTATCCTATCATATCAAATATCTTTAACTTTAGAATTGACCTTCATTATTAATTTTTTTTTACCTAAATTTACCATCATACTCATAAACATAAGTATAATCATTTAAAGTTAAATCTTAATAACCCAAGTCATGTTAAATTAATTTTTAAAAAATTGTTAATTGAGGACATATAAAATTTAGTTTACTTCTTTTTAAAAGAAATTTTAAGTAATTTAAAAATGGTTTAGTACAAAATTGAGTTGGTGAAAGAAAACAGTGAATGCATGAAAATAAAAACTAACTTGCAGAAGATTTATGACTATGAAACTGAGCTCTGGTATACTGCAGGTACTAACTTTAAAAATACATACGGGTTTAAAGCATTAAATGAAACATTATAAATTCTAAAGAATTTGATAAGAATTAAAAATAGAAACAAAAACTAAAAATACTAAAGATGCAGAAAAAGTAAAAATCTACACCTATTATTACAATTATAAGTTCACAACACATAATGAAAGTTTTTACGACATCAGTTTCAAATTTTAATCAAATAACATCTAATAAACATAATAGACAAACAAATAACCAAACAAAGAAACTAAACTCATAAGAATATCAATCTTCATCGTCTTCCTCATCATCATCAGCATCTTTTTCTTCTTCTTCTTCATCATGAATCATAGCATGAGGAGTGAAGCTGGGGCAAGTTGGAAATTCCACATTGGATTCACCCCTACGATATCTAACCACAGATTCCTCAAAGGCTATATCATGTCGAATTCTCCTCTGCTTATACTCATCATGATAAGCATTTCTTTCTACAATTTCTCCAATCTGATTCTACATATTAACTATATCCATTTTTTGAATCATGAGCTGCTCCATAATATTCTCAAGTGATGTAAAGCGAGAAGTAGATTCCCCTACAGCTGATGTAGAGGGTCTATCACTACCTCTACTCCTGGTCTCAACAAATTCTTCAACTCTTTGAACCATATGATTCCTAATAGGATTTTATGGTTGTAATATTTCCTCATTTCTATGGGACTCTACTCTTGATTGCTCACATAGAGTAAAAATCAGGGCAGGGTAACCTAAAACACTAGTTGTAGAGCTCTTAGCTATGCTCTGAGCATGATGAACTAGGAGAGCACCAACATCTATTGCTTTCATGTTTTGAATGCAATAATTTAATACAACTATATCCTTTGTTACATTGGTCAGATGTTTTGTGGGTAGTAATTTAGCTGAGATGAAGTGGTACCATTCATTTCATTAAATAGTCAACATGAAAGTGGAGAAGTTAAATTTCTTATTATTTTTAATTCTCCATTCTCCTCTTCTATCAGTCAGATAGGCAATCACTTCATTCAGTGATGAATCAGTCATCATGAATGCAAAATATTTATCATGAAATACATTCCTCATTCCATAAAAAGCATTGATCCTTTCTCCAGTTACCTTTTACAAGGATGTGATTGTGAGAAGTGAACCTCAAGTTGGCATAAAACTCCCAAATTATTGATACAATCGCTACTGCAATGAAGTAGCAAAGCCTTTCTCAATTTCTAGCAATGATTAACCTCTCGATCACGCCACCCGGGTTAGCAAATGCCCGTTCATTGATCAATCTTCTTTATTCTATGTGAGTGTTATAACTGTGTTGGGCCTTGAAATTGACAAATCTTTGTGTATCAAAATCATATGATGACCTTCCTTTCTTTACTTGTGGAGCCATTGGAAGTTCTATGAAATTCCAAATAAATTCAAAATAAATTACAAAATAAAAAATATAACTCCCCAAGTAAGATTATTTGGTAAGAAACTTTTCACCATGAGTTTTCTTCAAGCTTTTTCATCTAAAATCCCAAATTTTGGATTTTCCATAATGTAGGAAAGATTCATGGTAAAAATAAAAAATTTCTAAGTTAAAGTGAAGCTCTTGCCAAGAGAATATGAAATCTAAGATTTTTAGCCTTTGAAATCTTCTCTATCACGCTCAATGTGAAGCCCTAGGTCAAGGTTTAAAGGTAGGAGATGACCCAAGCAGTAAAAATAGAGTTTACTTTGTGATTTTGCAGTTCTTTTAGGCAATCTGAAGTTTTTGAGAATTTGGCGCATCTTGCGCCAAATCTGACACATCATGCTCCAACTCTGTAAAATGGCGCATCTTGCGTTAATACCTTGATTTTTCCAAACTTCATTTTTAGTGGAAATCTGTAGCGTGTCGCTTTACGTCTACCTCTAATTAACTCAAATGAACTTTTATAATTATAATTAAACATTACTCTAACACCAAGCTTTCATAAATAACACAAAACTCACTTTATATATAAAATCTACGCTATTACAAACTAACATTTTTCAAGCCAACAAACATCTAATTCAGTGTCTGAAGCATACCAAATCCAATCATAACACAAAACTAACACTTCAATCTAAATATCAAAATACCAAACTTAAGCATAGATATAGTTCAACAAAAAAATTAAATGCAATCCAATATAACAAAATAATTAAAACAAGCAATACTAGAAAAAAATGTTTCGTGCCTAGGTTAAGTTCAAACATCTTCTACACTCTCATTCTCCTGGATATCTCCCATAGATTGGTAGTGCACATACAAGTTGTAGAAGGGCCGATAAGGAAACTGATCAGATGAATCCTCCCCAATCCAATCATGTTTCTTGAACATACATACCAAATCATCTTCAATATGACTAGTATGTTCAAAGTGTTCATTTAATCTCCAATCCAGATGATCCAACATTTAAGAAATATTCCTAGTTACATGCATAAGATTTCGCAACTCTTTTTTATCTTCTTGATTCTTTTCAACAGTTCTTTTGAACTGAAGTAAGGCTGAATAAGTGATGAATTCTGGGATGCTTGATCCATCAGTACATTCATATCGTTCTCATCTCCCATTCTAATACATTTGCAATAGACTTCTAGATCTATTGGCTTTAAAGGAAGAAGCACTTTTCCCAACTCTCATAAGGTACTTGTGATTGACTGCACAGTAGGAAAATAGTGGATGGAAGTCCCAGTGTGGTAGCAGATCAATTGATAATCAAACCCAAAACCAATTTCACAATTATTGCTCCAATGTCAACAGGTTTTCTAGTTTGAATACAATACTTTAGAATAGCACTCTCCTTAGTTACCTTACTGATTTTCATAGTAGGAAGTAATTTTGATGCAATAAAGAAGTGTCATGCCTTAGAAGCAGGATTTAATAATGACGAAGAAAAACTTACATTTACATTGGCTCTAGCCTCCCAGTTATCATCTTCATCCGTAAGGTATCGATAGAGTTCATATGTATTATCTCTCGTACAAATAAAATTTGTGTAGTGGCGAATAAACATATTTTCAATCATGAACATCTCGTTTAATCTTGAAGGTGTGAATTGCACAAACCTACCCCACACATAGACAATTCCTTGGTTGATTCCATGTAGATTTACATAAAACTCTTTCACCATAAGGAAAACTACGACGGTAGTAGTGTAACAAAGACTTCTCAGTGTCTTTGCGCAATAATCTCTTCTACTCGAGTATTCGATGTGTTGAATCATTGATTCACAAACCCCATTTCTTTGATTAGCCTCTTCTTCACTAGAAATCAATCATGCAATTTTTGTGCATCGAAACTGACAAACTTTCTCTGGTTGAAAATTCTAAATCTAGTGGAATTTTTTAGAGTGGGATGCCATTAGAGTTGAAATCTAATCACTCCTCTCTCGTTTTCCTCCCTAAAATGGACTTTGAAATCAATTTTTGGGAGTTATAAGGAGAAGAAACCAACAAAAACTGCCTTTTAAAACGTTTTAAGTCATTTTCATCACCGCGGCGCGTCATGTGCCAGTTCTCTAGAATGTGGCGCATCATACTCCAATCTGGCGCATCATGCCCTAGTTCCAAAAAAATTTCCATTTCAATTTTGATTCAAAAAATTCTCAATTCTTCCTTATAATTAGGTAAATAAAGATGTTTTTTTATTTTCTTAATTTCAAATCTCTCAAATACACAAACTATAACAACAAAAATATAAATATATGTAAATATTTTGAACAAAAACACAAAATTAAATAAGCCAATAATAAGTATCGGTTGCCTCCCAAAAAGCGTTTGGTTTAAAGTCGTCAGCACGACATTCTCAGACTTTATCCTGAGTGATCCAACATTACAGTCCCTTTTAAAAATTAGATCTTGACCATCAAAATATGGTTTCAATCTGTGCCTATTCACTTTAAATATCCTTCTAGTCTCAGGGTCTTCAATATTAATAGCTCTATAGGGATAAACTTTTACAACTCTAAATGACACTTTCCATCTAGACTTCATTTTTTCAGGAAATAATTTCAATATTGTATTGTATAATAAAACTTCATGCCTGGATTCAAATTCCTTTTTTATTATCTTTCAATCATGTCATTCTTTCATTCTTTCTTTATAAATCCTAGATTCATTCCTAATTTATTTAAGCTCATTTGATTGTAATAATATTTTCTCACCAGCTTCTTTCAAATTGAAACTGAATTCCTTTATAGCCCAAAAAGCATATGCTCCAATTCTACTGGCAAGTGACAAGTCTTCCCAAAAATTAATCTATAAGGGTACATTTCTATAGGTGTCTTATAAGCTATCTTGTATGCTCATAATGTCGTATCCAATCTAACAAACTAATCCATTTTATTAGGATTTACACTTTTTTTCCAACATACTTTTAATTTCACAATTAGATACTTCTTCCAAACCACTAGTTTGGGGATGATAAACGGTTGCAATTGTATGCATTCTATTATATTTGTTTTACCAATCTTGCAATTGTTGCAATTCTAAAATGAGATCCTCCATATGTAATGACTACTCTTGGCATTCCATATCTTGTTAAAATATTTTTAATTAA
>NEWO01000053.1:1382099-1392479 GCA_003013225.1 Phalaenopsis aphrodite
CCAAAAAAGAATTCTATCCAAAAGTAAACTCTTTTGAATTCAAAAGACATGTATGTTGATCCAAGAACATATCCCTTCATAAAAGAACCTTCCAAAATATCTAAATACATTGAATCACTCCAAGCGGTGTTTACAATAAGTTTTCCTTTTGAAATTCGCGCAAGATTCATCTCGAACTGCCTTAATCAGCAAATAATCATCTATGGCGCACCTTCTGCCAATTCTGGCGCATCTTGCGCCAGCTCTCTATCAAATGGCGCATATGGTGCTAATCCGGTGCATCTTGCGCCAGTTTGCTGAATACCGCACTGTTCTGGGTTTTGGCGCATCTGGCGTCAATTTGTCATGTATGTTGGCGCATCATGTGCCAATCTGGCACATATTGTGCCAGAATCCCAAAATTGACTGTATTTGCTCCAAATATCATCTTTTTTGCTCCTTTTGCTCTATTTAACCTGCAACAAAAAAATAAAAATACCCTTCCTTAAAATGTAATATCATAAAAAAATAAGCATAAAATATATACTTAAAACTACATCTTATTTTGGTGTATCACCAGCCCACCATGACAGTGAAACACATGTTGAAGTTACATACTGCCATGACATTTGGAGTAGTTGAACCACCTAGGCCAATGTACGCCACATTGTCCTAGCTAGGTAGTCGGGCATCAATGTGAGTACCGTCAATTACACCTATGCAATTCTGTTTTACATTTTTAGAAAATAATTATGTTTTGATAGTTACGTAAGGAAACCAATAGTTACCTCTGGTTTAACGATTTGAACTGCTAGGCTAACAAGTGCATGTACACCTTAGGAGAAGTAACAGCTTATTGTTTCCGATGAATGCTGAAATCTCTCCATAACACTTTTGTGACAGAATGTATAATGTTATAGCCAACACCTCCCTTTTCGTAATTCTAGAAGAACCTTGGAGGCCGTGATTCAGAGATAAATCATGCAAGAGATCCATAAAAATAGGTACACTCATTTGAAATATGTTGTTGAACCTTATTGGATGTCCAAAAATTATCTCACCTACTCATTTATCCTTAACAAAGCTGGACGTCATACAGGGTACACGAACACTTCTGGATCTGTAATACTCTAACAATAATATTGCGATAGTTGCAGCCCATGCCAATCTTTTACGACTTTTCTGCTGCGGATCCATCCTAAAGGAAAAAGATGTAGGTTATTTCAGTAATTATTAATACATTGTAAGAGCGGGGAATAATCAACGAAAACATCAAGCCCTTAAAATAAAAAAGTATTAAAATGATCCATTTAGAAGTCCATAATAAAACAAAAGTTACAAATAATAACTCTCATAAAAAAAAAATTTCATCCACCAAAACACGCAAATATTCAACACGCAATTCTGGCTACAGTGCCATGAATATTTGCCTACGGATAGGATCCTCGAGTTTTTTCACACACTTTTCATGAAAGCGCATGTCTGCAACTACTTCAGGAAGAGAAGCCAATGTTCCAAGACATTCTAAGATGGTGTTGTCAGGGACCGGAGCAAATGGTGGAGCTCCAAAAGCATCAATGCGTCGATCAAAGGAGGTTTTCACAAAATTATCATTTTCTTTCTTCCTCCTACCAAGCCTGAGCCTCGTTGAAAGTAAACTGGACTCCCCATCTCCCTCCGGTTAATACTATGCAATTCTTCATCAGTCTTCACCGGCTCAAATGAGAAGTCATCTGGTATGCCTCTCACTAGGGTTGAATGCATATTTTTCCGTCGCCACAACCCCCTTAAACATTATGTCATGTTTATCTTCATGGTCCGGCTCAATTTTACTCTACTTGTGTTTTTTTGTTGTCAGCATTGCCTTTAACATTGTATTGAGGAAGGGGTTTAAAGGGGTAATTAGATAAATACAAAATTATTTTGGGAATAAACAAATTGAGAATATAAATATTACCTCAAATTTCTCAGCCCACCATTCATCTGGAGCAATGATTTTCTGTTTAATGGGATCCCAACTCAACCCGGTAAATCCACGTTTCAGCTTCTTTCAAAATTTTCATTCCTTCTTCAACTGATCCCATTTGTTTTTGAATTTGAGCCTTTCGTAATCACTTCCAATTAATTATTTGAACCTCTTCGCGACATTTTATCAACCTTCCTTGTTAAAATACATTGTTGGCCTATTTCTGAGTTCTATTTCTTTAATACAGAGAAAGCAAAAAAAAATTTATAATTTTCATATCCCACATAGCAGACACCCTTCATTCGTCTTAGACATTTTGAAACTATAAGAAACTAATATGCAGAAATTTCATGCAACAATCAACAAAAGTCTACAAAAAATTTAGAACTCCCAAAGTTACTTTCACAGAAATTTCAGAACTCCAACAAAACTGGCAAAGCAATACAATCTCATAAATAGATAAATCAAAAGTCTGCAATCGATCCCAAAAAATTGGCTAAGCAATACAATCCCATAAATAGATAAAGTAAAATTCTTCAATTGATCCCAAAAATCTGGCTAAGCAAAAGTCTGCAGACATTTCATTCAAGAATCCCATAAAAGGATGAAGCAACAACATAAATTGATTTAAGAAATTTCCAAAATCTGGCCATGCAGTACATAGCTAATCTCAAAAATTTGCCTAAGCAATGCATACCAACATTCAATGCATAGTAAATCCCAAAAGTATGCTTACATGAAGGACTTGTTGAACCCGAGGAAAGCAAGAGACAATTTCCCCATCAAGGCTCATCATATACTTTAAAAAAAACAACCATTTAAAGCTCTGCATAATACTCCGCATACGATATTTCCCTTGACGGCATACCGATTTAGAATAGAATATCACAATATCATAAATACCTCCAAAAAAAATTTGAAACTGAACTTCATCTTATAGAAATATTCAAAAGAAATGATGAATTTAGTGGATTTAATATTTAAATTAAGTTTATTTAAAATAATAAAATTTTATAACAAACAGTTAAACTTTATTATATATCCAAGAATAAAAAAATGATTTGCAATTATCCTATAAAAGCCAAAATCAAATTAGTAGTTAATAAGATAACTACTATTAAGTAGAAAATAAATATAAATGCAAAATAGTAGATTGCTCTGTAATAAGAGAAAGAGATTAAGACAATTAAATTAAAATTTAAAAGAAATAAAAGGAATTGAGAAAAATGGAGTGACATCATAATTTCTAAAACAATTTAATACAGTCTAAACAGCATGTGGAAACAAAGATAAAAAAAAAAACAATAAAATGTCAAGGAATTACTTTGCCCGAAAAAAAATTGCCCAGAGCACAAGTCCCCTTCGTAGAAGCATAAACAATGCATGCGAAGCTATTCGCTTCAGTAAACAAAATGCCCGGGAAAGGCTTGAGGCACTCAAGCACAGTATACTCTCACTCGTGGCCACCAATGCACGAGGAACCCATCAACGTCAGGCATGGAGAGGGTTTGATGAACTCATTCTTATGTTGCATTGCAAGTTCATGTTCCAGGAAAGAAACGTGGATTCAAATTTTGAGTAGGCCTAGGCTGGCATCGTCTTTGCCCTCTTCTTCTCAAGAACAGTGTTTCCTGAGAGAATTCTTGTGAGAATATCCGCCTGCTTTGTGTGCCCCTGGGCGTTCAAGGTCTTAATGAGCGTCTCAGAACCCTTTTTATCCACTGCCCCACCTTTGGTTTTGATCTTGCAAAGTATAGAGTATGCTGGTAGTATCTTATCAGCAATATAGAGAGCATCAAGCAAACGGTCATAGCTTGAGAAGCTGATATCATAGTCTCTCTCCAATACAAATTCTACAAGCTTGAGTGCTGCAATTGGATGTTTATTGTCACACAGGTAGACTACCAGACTATCCAAATCAAGCATGCAGCCATTCATAATCATCAAATTGATGCGGCCGATAGCTTCTTCAATGTGTCCTCTGATGAGGAGAGCTTCTATGATCTTTTGTGCAATGTCCTGATTCTCCTTCACTTCCTTCTCTATCATAATCTTCATCACTCGGCTTGCTGTCTGGATTCTCCCATCATCAAATAGTGCAACCATTACCGATCGAAACAAAGCCGGGCTAGGTAGATGCCCATATTCAACCATGCTATCCAAAACAGTCTTAGCATCAGCAGGCTCACTCTTCTTCAAGAAACTATATATAAGAAGCTCATAAGCATCAGCATCCGATTCAACGCCACGACGGTTCATGATTTTGAGGACTTCAAATGCAGGCTCAGGGTTCCCCTCCTTGGCATGTCCACGAATCAAATGATTAAATGCAATCTTATCATCAACTCCTCTTTTCATCAGCTGCCTAAAGAATGTATCTGCCTTCAAAGTATGGCCATGGCAGCTTAAGTAATCAATTATTGGATTGTATGCAGAGGCTTCTATAGGCAAACTTTCAAGACCCAACAAGATGCCCTTCTCAAGGAGTTCGTCAAGCATTTCAATCGCCTGGTCAAACTTGGCATCATTGCAGAGACTCTCAATCAATATACTGTAATGCCTAGAATCTAAAAGAACCTGAAACTGATCCATCAAGCGGTGCAAATCCAATGCACCACCCAAGTCCCCAGCCCTACACATTGTTGTGATCAATCTAAAAAATATGGACTTGTCCCTGGGATTAATCCTCATCTCAGCCATTTCTTTGCAAACCTTCAGGGCAGCTGCAGTCCTGTTCACATCATCACAGAGACCAGGCATCAGAGCAGCATATGTCCTTTCAGTGGTTGTCAGCTCCTTAGACTTCATTTCATCAAACAACTGGATTCCATCATCCACATTTCCACAAGATACATGTCCTTTAATCATAAGGTTGTAGGTAACCGAATTGCCCACTAGACCAGCAGCAACAATTTCATCAAAAACCTTCTGTGCCTCGTCCATGTTCTTCGCCCGCACCCAGCCATTAAGAAGGGTATTGTAGGTGACAATATCCCGCGAAAATCCCCTCTCTTTCATTTCAGAAAAGAATCGCCTCGCCGTCTCCATTTTCATCGAGAGGCAAAAGCCCCAGATAAGAATATTGTATGTGGAGAGAGCCGGTGGCACACCTTCGCGGTTCATGGAATTGAAGATACGCTTAGCCATTAGAACTCGTCCACGGCGGAGGATGGCTTTGAGGAGAGCGTCGTAGGATCGCACGGTGCGATCGACGCCGAGCTCCGGTAGGCGGCGGAAGAGTTTGACGGCCTCCTGGGGGATACCTGCGTGACCATAGGCAGCGATGAGGTCAACGAACATTTTCTCATCACGGGGTACTAAGCGCTTTGGCATGTCGTCGAGAAGAAGGCATCGGGCGTGGTTGAGCATAGAGGAACGGCTGAGGATGGAGATGATTTCAGAGTAGGAGTGAGAGTCGTGGCGGAAGCCAGTTTTCTCTACCCATCGGAAGAAACGAAGTGCCCGGTCAGGGTCGCGGTCGCCAGTACGGCGGAGAACGGCGAGGACGACGGGCTGTTCAAAGACAGGGACAAGAAAGCGGATTGAATTCTGGAGGCGTGTAGTCCATGGCCGACGGAAGATCATTTGGCAGATAGTTTCATCGAGGGATGGCGGCCGTTTAGCGTGCTCGCCACGCAAAGGACGGGCGTGAGTGGAATCCGTGGAACGATCGACGGCAGGAGGGGCATCAGAGGAGGTGGAAGAGAAGGAAGATGAGAAGCCATTGAGGAACGAGATAGCGGGTTTGCGGAATAGGCCTAGGGTTAGGGTTTTGGAGGTAAATTTGGTGGCTGCAGAGAAAATCGACCGCATTTTGAGATTCGTTAGAGAGATAGAGAGAGGAGAGCCGGAGATCGATAGGGTTAATGAGCTGCAGGGTAGTGCGGCGCCAAGCTTGTACAGTCATAGCTACTCCCGGTCTCGTTAGCAACATTTAGCAACATGATGATAAAAATATTGCTGCAAGCTTGCAAGGAGTCTTCTTGGTTTACATATTACTTCTAGGGTTACTGATTGGCGACGGTTAATCAACAATTTTAATTTGGATATCATTTATCTTTGGAAAACGAAACTTATTTATTCTTTTTTGTTGGATCCTTTATTGAAAAACAAACTTTTTTTTTTCAAATTCTTAAATTCTAGATTGTCTGTTGTGAATACGACTCGAGAGTTAGAACCAGTAGAAGAAGGAATAAATAAAGTAATTAGACCAATTCCTGTTATGAAACGGAGGAAAAGTCCATTTATCCATCATTTTGCCCCTTATTTATTGAAATTTATTAGTGCAATTATATAAATGAGGGAATGGTTAAAGAAACTACCCTTAATACGATTAATTGTGCTTATTTCATTCTAAATTTGTATAACAATTTGAATTTGAATATGATGGTACAAGTTTGTTGACTCCCTTGGGATAAGTTGAACGAGGGGACCAGTCGAATGACGATCGTGTTTGTCAAAGTAAAAGTCGTTGGATTGACTAACTGTGATCGAACGCCACTGTAAGGATCCTTTAGGCGACCAAGGTTGTAGTCATGGTTCGCCGATTGAGTTCCTCTTCACAGTACATTGTTTTACTTCAACCGAGTGATCAATCGTGGAATGAAAAGTTTGGATCATGCTCTTTTATTTTGATGCCTCAATCACCTAGCCACTATCATGGTCGTTAAATTGCTATGAGATTCTTGTCGGCAGTTATAATGAATACATATTAGTTTCTCGAGTTTTCCGCTCCTTGGAAGCGACAGCTGAGATAAGAACAGAAAACTCTTTAATAATTAGCAGTGCTAAAATCAAGGACATCACTGTGATAGCTAACTTTCCTTTGGAGTTTGTGTTGAGTAGCCTTTATAAATAGACTCAAAAGTTTAGTGCGGTATTTGTTGTCGTCATTATTCCCAGCTAACCGACTTGCATCATGGCTAATGGTCCGAGCCAGATCACCGAGGATCTCAAGATTCTCGGCAAGGCGGGATACAAGCCCATGGTTAGTGCAAAAAATAACAAGATTAAGAAAAGAAAACGGTTGATGCCTGAATCTTTGCTGCTTGATCAAGTCGACTCGTGGAGGGGCGAATGCCGAAAATCGCTTGTCAGGAGGCTGCGACATCTGAGTCTTTGATAGGTGTGGGCTTCCAGTGCTTACAAACCCTGCTTGCTAAAGGCATTGAGTTGATTGAAAAATTACCAAAGGGGGAATCAATCGTCATCGCTTAATACCCCGTGATGAGAAAATGTTCGTTGACCTCATCGCTCCTCAGCTGCTTCTGCATGACAGTGGAGGTACCTCGGTTAAAGAGGGGGAGGAGCCTTTTAAGTCCCTTTCCTCTATAGATAGATTTATTAGTACGCAAAACTCATTTTGGCAGTTGACTATTTTTTATAATTCTTTAATATTATTCCCATGCAGACGAATTGGTCGAGTCAATGGGATTGCCAAGAAGGTGGGTAATCGAATGTTACTGCTACGGTTTCCAGCCTATAGGCTCAATATGTGGGGCTTTTGTCGACAACCATTTCGGGAGGGCACTGGTCCCAAGACCATTTGCCTACCACTGGCTTTGATTGGGAGATAATTGAGTGGTGGTCATCTTGCTCTTGAGTCATGGAACAGCATGCATGGGGGACCGCGCCCTTGATGACGACGGTTGGTTCTTCGAAGGGAGCAGTCAGAGGTCCAACCATAGATTTGGTTCGAGAGTTATCAACCCATCTAGTAACCATGGGTTAAAATGTATTAGCCCTGCATGAGGTGGTATCCACCTTGCGAAGCAAGCTGGACAAGTTGTTGCACAAACTAAAAGAGCTTTGTGAACCAATCGATCTAGGCAGGTTCCTTCGCAAGGAAGACCAGATTGACCAAGTTAGGTTATGTGGAGAGAGAGTTCTCCAATGGTTGAATCAGAGAGGGTATGTCCCGACTAAGGCTTTCGAGGACCCATTGATAAAAAACATCATTCGAGACTTGTAATTTTGTTATTTGAAACTAAAACAATATTGGAAGAAATTTGAAAAAATGTTTGGCGTGACATTTATCATCCTTTCTCTGTGCTTCCAATCTTTATTTTCCTTTCATCTTACGTTCATCTTACATTCTTTGAAATGGTTACAAAATATTTACATACCCACTTTGGCTCCATCAAGGGTGCCAATCCTTCGTTTTTAACAAAGAATGATGTGATGGAGTTGCAGAAGAAATATGTTCAACATGACATCATCGCTCTTTATAAGTTGTCAACATTGGCTCGAGCGACGAATGCGACAGATAGGGATATGGTCTTCTTTCGAAGCTAGCACAAATATGGCCTTCGATTGCCATAGTGTGACGAGCTCCCGAGTGTCTTCAACATGTACGGAATATTCCGGATCAAGTATTGCTGAACTCCGTAGGCGCTATAATGACCTTCATCATTTATTGTCATCGGAAGCATATCTAGTGGTTAATCGACCTATTTAAACATTTTTTTCTTATTTATGGTTAAAAAGGAGGGCTTTTCCATGTTTTGAGCGAGTAAGGTACACCTATTAGGAGTGGAAAATAAATTAAGGGATAATAAAAAAGCTTCTTATCGACTCTTGCATTGGTGCTTGGTGGTGCACCGACCAAAGTTTCTTCCAGAAAGTATAGATATCGATACGGTGATGTTGACCGATCTCCACCTATCAGTCCCTTAGTACACTGCCCAGGCAACAGTTACCAGTTTGTTGACGAGCAATATGACAAAGGAATAATGACATCTCTCAGACATCGAGGAGGCAGTCTGAGCAAAGGTGATAGAGAAAAATCTAACAGTCAAGCAAAAGAAACAAAGTTAGCTCTCGGGTTCTGGCAATTCAAAAGGAAGCAAGGATCTACTCTTGTATAGTGTGGTCTCAAGATACCTTATCTCCATGTCTAAAACTAGTGTTGTCATTCAGGATAAAGAGACGGGCTAGATCACTTCTATTCCTCAGAAACATTCTTCTCATTTTTTTGATGTAGATGAATGTGATAGAGGAGCACCTACTTTAGAGGGCATTTTGGATGAAACCACAGTTATAGCTCCCTCTTCTTCAAAAGTTGTCATGTCATCGCTAGCCATCACTCCACCGGATTCGCAGGTTGGGGACCCTTCCTTTGTTTCCTTATCCACAAGAGCTGAAGCTAGTAGGGTTACCTCGACTACGTCATCCAGTCACATATCAAAAGAGTCAATCTCGTCTTCCATTGAAGAAATCTTGCCTTATTCTGAGGCAAAAGGGATCCATCAAAAAGGGAAGGAACAAACAGAGGAGGTAGACATCCTGCTCCCTCTTCTTTTGAAAAGATCTAGGAAGGCCTTCATGTGGGAGCCTATGTGCTTAGGTGTCGGGAGGACGTGACTCGACACCAACAAGAAAATTAATCTACTCAATCATTCTTTAGACTCGTACCTATTGACGGGTGAGAATAGGGCGTCCCTCCAATTTAGTTGAACTTAATATGGTCTGAGGAACTTGGTTGTACCCATAGGAGCTTTAGTCACCGGGAAATCATTCATAATGTAGACCTATGGCAGATGATGGTGTCACAAAGTGCCCAATTTCTAGGGCTGGCTGTGATTGAATTTGTGGGATCGCTGGACAGGGCGTGGAAAAATGAGACTTTATTAGAAGGCGGACATTAAAAGGACTAACAACAACCAAGACCTATTGAAGCAGAAGCTCGACAATTTGAAGAAGGTGAACCTGGAATTTGTTGGTTTTATCATGGTCTTGGAGAAGGAGATTGTTAGGCTAAGGGAAAAGATTGCTTTGTCAGTCTCCAAGGAAAAGCATGAGGATTTCCAGGTGTACCACATTAAACTCTGAGTGAATTTTGTCATCTAAAAATTTGTTCATCACGGCTTGGTTGTCCCCAAATTCTCTGATTCGAAAGAGTTCTCTTCTTTAACTCGAGATAATTCGACAAAATTTTTTGAAGATTAGGAGGATTCAAGCAGTGAAGAAGTGTTGACCAACAATTAGGGTCATGTAAAATGGAAATTTTGTCTACACCCCACCCCCCCTCCCACCAACTCATTTTTTGGGAAAGAAGATCTTTGCACTTCCTTTTGAATGAGAAAAACTAGCTAGTTTTTGCTTCTTCCTTTTCTGTTGACTGTGTTTTAACTATAAGGGCTTGCCTCTATAGGGAGCTTCAAGAACCCAGGTAGTATAAACCCTATCTAATTCATTATAGTAGATAGGGGAATTTGTCGGTCAACAAAAAAAGGTTTTTCGCAGACTAAAATAAATGTCATAAATTCTTTATTTTATTTAATTGAGCACCACTTGCAAGTAGTGTATCTATTCTTCAAGGTAGATATATTGCTTGCGGTGTTGTGCTCGATCATTTAAACTATTGCAGAAATGAGATCAGTTCGGTCTTGCATTTTCAAAATTGAAATATTACTTTTTTTCTAAAAGGTTTTTCG
>NEWO01000053.1:1395489-1412725 GCA_003013225.1 Phalaenopsis aphrodite
GAAGAAAACAGCTGGTTGAGCCAAAATTTTTTTTCTTATTTATTTATTTTTAATTTTTTATTAATGAGCATTTAATAGCTCATTCCCCTTTTCAGCCTATAAATAGGGCTAAAGGAGAGGGGTAGAGTTGATGTGATATGTCGTGAAGGTGTATCGCAGCGGTGCATTGCAGCGGCGCATTGCTGCGGTCCGTTGCGGTGGCGTGACGCCGTGGCGCTATCCATTGTGGCGTAGTGTCGTGACAAAATATTGCGGCGAAGAGTTGCGATAAGACGTTGCGGCTGTGCGTCGCTACTGAGCGTCGTGACGACGTGTTGCGGCGGTTCGTCGTGGCGGAGCGTCGTGGTGACGTGACACCTTTTAACAGTGCGTTACAGAAAAGATTTGCGGCGAAGAGTTGTAGTGATATGTTGCGGCGAAACGTTGCGGCGAAGTGATGCGGCACAGCGTTATGGAGAAGCGTTGCAACGTTGTAGCGAAGAGTTGCAGTGATGAGTTGCAGTGAAGAGGAAAGTCGTCCCCGTCTTGCGTAGCAGGCAAGCAACGTGATCTTTTTTCTCGTTGGGGCAAAGAGGAAAGTCGTTCCCGTCCTGCGTAGCAGGCAAGCAACAGGATCTTCTTTCTCGTTGCAACAAAGCGTCGAGGCGGAGCAAAACGTTGCGGCGGTTCGTCGCGGCAAAGCGTTGCGACAGGTTGTTGCGGCAATACGAAGTGTTGCAGGGAAGAATTGCAGTGACACGACACATTACAGTGGTACGGTGCGGCGGTGCGCCACGACAACACGTTGGACGGAGCATCGTGGTGGTTCGACACATTTGATGTCTAATGTCATGTAAGAAGGTTACCTGGGAGATAAATTGTCAGTGGTCTTTAACTAGGTTGGGGCTACGCATCATAATAGTACTTGATGATGTTAATTTGTATGAGAGGAGCCAACGAAAGTCCACTGAGGACTTATTAACCCATCTGAGGTTGTTTAATGGAGCATTGCTCGCTCATGAATCTGTGTGGAAGGGATTATGTGTAGTCCACTAAGGACTGTTAACCTATCCAGAGTTGTTTACCAGAGCTAAAACTCGACGATGTTAACCCATATGGAAGAGGTTAGATCAAATCCCCCTCGAACTGATCTTGATCTGACTAAGATAAAACCGAAGTTGCGTATTTCTCGAGTCGAGAGTATGAGATGACTCGTTGATGAGTCATTACACTTTATAAATATATTTTTATATATATGAAAGTGAGTGAATAATATTTAAGATACATTGAATATGCATGAGTTGCGATGTAATAACATATGTGGATTACATGATTGGGGTATTACTGATAATACTTGCGAAGATTTTCTGCATTCCAAGTCCGGGGCAGAATTTTCCCATCTGAATCCTTGAGTTTGAAGGTTCCAGACTTGATCATGGTAGCCACGATATATGGGATTCCCAGAGAGGTGATAGTTTATTGCGTTGAGGATCATGACCGGCGGCTTCAATGTTACGCAATACCAGATCACCGACGGAGATAGCTCGAGGCTTACCTCTCCGGTTGAAGTGGCGAGCAACTCTTTGGCGGTAGGAAGCAGCTCTGAGGTGGGCCACATCGCGTATTTCAGGAAGAAGATCCAACTGTTGCCGGAGCTTTTCTTCATTGGCTTTTGAGTCGAAAGTCTTGACTCGAGGGTTTGGAATTCCGATATCAACAGGAATGACAGCCTCGGTGCCGAAACACAAGTTATATGGAGTTTCTCCAGTTGGAGTACGCACAGTTGTGTGACAGGCCCAAAGGACGTTGTGCAGCTCTTCTACCCATTGCCCCCCAGCCTTCTCAAGTCGAGTTTTCAATCCTTTGAGCACAGTACGATTCGTCGCATCTGTTTGTCCATTTGTTTGGGGGTGCGCCACAGTAGTGTGCACTAACTGAATATGAAGATCCTTGCAGAATGATGTGAAAACTCTTCCAGTGAATTGAGTCCCATTATCAGTGTTAATCTTCGCAGGAAGCCCAAAACGACAGATGATGTTTTTCCAGACAAACTGTTTGGCATTTGCCTCAGTGATTTTGTCAAGAGGCTTTGCTTCTACCTATTTAGTGAAGTAGTCGACAGCTAAGATGATGAATTTTCGTTGTCCAGTAGCTATCGGAAATGGCCCCATGATATCTACCCCCCATTGAGCGAAAGGCCAAGGACTTAGAAAAGAAGTGTGTTCCACTGGCGGTGCATGTGTAACATTGGAGTGTAGTTGACAATTCTTGCATTTTTGCACAAACCCTAATGCATCTTGCCTGATCGTGGGCCAGTAGAAGCCTTGCCTCATTATCTTAAGAGCAAGTGCTCTGCCACCAAGATGCTCCTCGCATATTTCAGAATGAACTTCTCGTAGAGTATAATCAGGTTCAGATGGAGGAAGACACTTGAGATATGGACCTACAAATGCCTTCTTGTACAGTTAATCCCCTATAAGGATAAAGTTGGCTGCCATGCGTCGGATGCAAATTGATGTCGTAGCATCATCTGACAGTGTTTCGTCTTGGAGGAAAGAGATGATGGGATCCATCCAAGATAACTCCCTTGGGTCATCTACAGACAATATCTCCCATGGGCCATGGATGCTAGGAAAATGTATCTCTTCAATATACCTTCTTTTATAGAGATCTCCAGTTGTTGAAGTTGCAAGCTTGGAGAGGGCATCAGCTCGGGTGTTATGCACCCGAAGTATATGAACGAGCTAACATGTTTCAATTTGGGTGAGAAGTGTTCTTACTAGACTGAGATACTGCACTAGTTGTGAGTTATGAGCGTCAAATTCTCCTTCTACTTGGGATGCAACGAGTTGAGAATCTGTGTAGATAATCATGTTTCATACTTCACAGTTGATGACAAGCTTTAATCTGACGCAAGTGCTTCATATTCAGCAACATTATTGGTGGCTGGAAATTTCAAACGAAGTCCGTACTCTAAAATGTCTTTATTTGGGGAGATGAGTATTATTCCTGCAGTAGCTCCTGAGTTTCCAGATGCTCCGTCTACATATAGAGGTGGCTGTGGAAGAGAAGAGGGTGGTTCATTAGCGGTAGGCACTGTACATTCTACCACAAAGTCGGCAAACACCTGTGATTTGATATTTGGTCACGGTAAATAGTGGATGTAAAATTCTCTCAATTCTACTAACCATTTAACTAATCTTTCTGATGCTTCTGGTTTTTGTGGGATAGCCTTCAAAGGGAGTTGTGTGTAAACGCCAATAGTGTGAGCCTGGAAGTACGGACGAAGTCTCTTTGCTGAGAATATAAGGGCTAATGCAGTCTTGTCTGTCATTGGATAACGACTTTCTATATCAGAGAGAACTTTACTGATGTAATATACTGGTTTCTCAATTGTGTTTTCTATTCTAACTAGAACAGAGCTTATTGCAAGAGGTTAAATAGCCAAATAGATAAATAACATTTCTCAGAGAAGGGGCGGTGAAGCCAGATATGCCTTAAGTTGTTCGAAAGCGATCTGACAGTCATCTGTCCATTGAAAACCAGTGTTTCGTGCTCCTCTTAGTATTTTTAAGAACGACAGATACTTATCTCCAAAAAGAGCTAAGAACCGAGATAAGGCGGCTATACGACCATTCAATCGTTGCACCTCCTTGATGTTCCTTGGAGGCACCATCTCTTTCAACGCCTTGATTTTTTTTGGGTTGGCTTCAATCCCACGATGGGTAACCATAAATCCCAGAAACTTCCCTGATGTGACTCCAAAAGCACATTTAGTCGGGTTAAGTCGTAAGTCATACTGACGAAGGAGTTGGAAACACTCTTCCAGCTGAGAAATGTGTTGGGATGCTTCCAAGTTTTTTACTAACATGTCATCAACATAAACCTCCATTGTACGCCCGAGAAGGTTTTTGAAGACATTGTTCATGAGTCGCTGATAAGTTGCACCAGCATTTCTTAACCCGAATGACATAACCTGATAACAGTATAAGCCCTTATCTGTTTGAAAAGAGGTGGCCTCCTCGTCTATTGGGTTCATCTTTTTTTGATTGTATCCTGAGTATGCATCCATAAAGCTTAACATTTGATGTCCAGACGTGGCATCGACAAGTTGATCTATGCGCGGGAGAGGAAAATTATCCTTCGGACAAGCTTTATTGAGGTCTGTATAGTCGACACATATCTCCATGAACCATTAATTTTTTTCACCATGACAATATTGGCTAGCCATGCAGGATGATGTACTTCTCGTATGAATTTTGTTTCAAGAAGCTTGTTGACTTCTTGTTCAATAGCTTGTAAGAGGTCTAGGGCAAAATTGCGCTTTTTCTGGATGACCAGTTTAAAGGTCGGGTCTACCTTTAAAGAGCGCATGATTATTTTCGGGTAAACTCCAGACATGTCGGCTGGAGTCCATGCAAAAATGTTTTGGTTCCTTCGGAGTAGATTTACATACTCCGACATTTTCTCATCGGAGAGTAGGGAACCAAGCTGAACTGTTCTCGAGGGATGTTCGTCAGAGAGCAAGATTTGAACCAAGTCTTCTACGGGAGAAGCCCGTTGAGATACATCTTCATCTTGAAGATCGAAGTTCTCAATGCTAAGTGTCATTGACGGGCGTGGCTGAGCTTGTCTGAGGTAGCATGATTGTGCTATCTGTTGATCAACTCGTACGACACCGATCCCTGCTGGGGTTGGAAATTTTATCTTCAAGTGTGTTACAGAAGCCACGATACCAAAAATTGATTGCAATGGTCTCCCAAAGATAGCATTATACGACGATTCTGATTTGACAACGATGAATTATATTGAGTAGGTTATCTGTCGAGGAAAATCTCCCAAGACAACAGGGAGATTTATTGTTCCATCGACCCTTACTGGTCGATTATCAAAACCATATAATGGTTCGGATGCAGGTTGGAGTCTTTCCCTTGTCAATCCCAAACTGAGGAAAGTTGAATAGAACAAGACATTGACAGAGCTCCCATTGTCGATCAAGATCATCTTTACATTATAGCAGGGCTCACCAATTCCTGTGCTAATGACGAGAGGATCTTGCTGGGGGACTTGAACTCCTTTCAGATCGAAATAATCAAAAGTTATAGGCCCGAGGCGCAATTTCTTCTACATTGGTTCACCAGGTACAGTGATAAGGACTTCATCAATCAGCGATGGGCCTCCAACAATTGTTTGAATTTCTCCTACGACTGGTTGACCCCCATGTTGCTGCCTTGGTGTATGTTGCCCCTCAGTAGGAGCATTATCTATACCAGCTGGTTTATTTTGCACAAATCGACCGAGGTATCCCTATTTAATTAACCTTTCAATCTCTTCCTTAAGCTGCTTATATGCTTCAGTGGAGTGGCCACGACTTCGATGAAAATGACAGTACTGTTCCTGATTCCCTGAGTTAGGTTTTAGGGCGTGAGGCCACTTAACGGCTTACTCATCTTTGATAGCCATTAAGATGTTAGCACGTGATGTGTTGAGTGGTGTATACTCTTTCTTGGGTCGATATTCAGTTCGTTGGCCTGCGGGTTGAGGAAGGATGTCGCGATTCCTCTGTTGTTCAGACTTTCTCCGTTGCGAAGATTGATTATTATCTTCAACGTTATCTTTGCGCTTTCCCCCAAATTTCTCAAATTGTTCCTTATGTGCATTGATGGCTTCGTCTGCAGTGATTTGGGCCTCAACTCGGTGGACAAGGTCGGCATAAGAACAAACTGTCTCTCGCATCAGTGATGAGTAGAAGGGTCCTAGGCGAAGCCCCCCAAGGAAAACCCCCCTAAGTAACTTTGGATCTATTCCAGAAATTTGACGGGCTTCAGTAGAAAACCTGCGGAAGTAGTCTTTGAGTGACTCTCCTTCATTTTGACAAATTCCCGAGAGATGAGATGAATCCTTGATGATCCTTTGATTTGCGATGAACTACTCCGCGAAAAGTTTGGCAAGCTCGTTAAAGGTGTTTATAGTGCCCCCCGGTAGAGAGTAGAACCAAGTTCGAGCTTGTCTTTTAAGAGTAGCCAGAAATACTTGACACAAAAGCGCATCAGAAGCACGCTGAATGTGCATGATAGTTTGATAATGATCAATATGCTCGTAAGAGTCGGTTGTTCCTTCATATGTATCAATGCTCGGAAGCTTAAAGCCTGTTGGGATGGGGTGTTGGAGGATCGCATTTGCTAAGGGAGAAGATTCATGGATGTTACAGTGAGCGTAGTAGCGATCCTTTTTCTCTAAGGGTAACTCTTCTCGGACAAGGCGTCGTACTTCATTGCGAATGACATTATCTGACAGAGGATGTGCTCCTTCCTGAGGAGGCGAGCCGACATGAATTCCTCCGAACGGTATGTTTCTCGTATGTCACGGAGTTAATGGTAAATGAATTTCATCCAATGGTGGAGACAGTAGTTGTTGAGCCCCGCGTAGGAGCTGTATAATCTCTAGTTGAGACTCCTCCATTCTACGCATTCGATCTTCTATTGAAGGACCTGAAATACTTTCATTGGTACGATAGTGTCTTCCAGGGTGGGAAGACGAAGAAGCATGCTGCCCTTGGCTTCGTGATTGCTCCCTAGAACGATGGGTGCTGGAGCGAGATGCTCTATTATCACGAACATTGTGTCTGGTTGCCATGTAGTAGACCGCATAAGTACTTTAGTTGTGGGATTGAAACCTTCTCACATACGACACCAAACTGATGCATGCTAGAAAATTTGTGGCGGTAGAGTAATGAATTATCGTCTTAGCGCTGCACGAGAATTCAACACACACTCAGATAAAAATGAATCGAGCTGTGATCACACCAGCAGTTTTTACGTGGATAACCCGTAAAAAAGGGAAAAATCACGGGGCCTGGCCTAGTTGTAAAAATCCACTATAAGTTGATGATTACAAATGCCCCTTATCCCACAGGCAGGAAAGGGTTACTAGCTTTCCACGTTACAACGTCGACTGGTGACGTCTAGTAAGCGGTGGTTGACGGAGGTCAGCGGTGGCTAACAACAGTCGATGACGGTCGGCGGCAGTTGACAGAGGTCAGCGGTGATCGACGGCGTTCAACGGTGGTCGACGGTGGTTGACAGAGGTCGACGGTCAGTGGTGGTCGACGACGATCAACAATGGCGAGGATGATCTTGGACTTGAGCTCCTTCTCAAAGCCTCAAGTTCTCTCTTAAGTCTCCTCCATGTGAAGGGTGGGGCTCTATTTATAGTATTCTGGGTGCAATTAATACAAGAATATGAGCCATTTTGATTGAACTGTCTGGAGAGCTTCCATCGATTGAGTGACGTTTGATGGGCATTTGAGTGCCTTAATAATGTCAGAATTGAGCAATCTTGGTCTTGTTAGATTCGTCTTGTCGAGACGCTCGATTTGACTATGAACTCGCTGAATTCGACATTCTTTTGATCTCTCAAATATGTCCGAAAATCTTTCAAGAATGATTTAATCACTTGATCTGGGCTTGATTGAACTCGGATTTGACTAACTTTGATATCATTAGGTCCGTCTCATTGATTCGATCAGTTTAACTATAAGTTTGCTAAAATTGGAGCTCTGTATGACTCTTAATTGAAGTTTGAATGCTTCTTGCTCAAGATATTGTCTCGAGATCCGTGTTATGCCTCGAGATTCGTGTCGTATGATGAAAATATATTGACGGCGTATCACCAAGGATAAATTAGGATTCAACAAAATGTAAACTCAAAAATTAAATCATAGAATCAAGAGTGAGCTAAATTTTAATAATAGCTATTTTCTAAAAAATCCTATTAAATCTGGGTGGGCATTAGTGTAGCAGTAAAATTTATGTGTTAGATATGTAAAAGTTATGAAATTAGTTTATTTTATTTTAAATTTAAGTATGCGCATAAATTATTTTTAATTATGAGATTATTTATATTATTTATATAATAATAATAAAATTAAAATAAAGAGTTATTATCTTAAAATGATATCTTTATTATCTTATATTCCAGACATTAATGACCCCTGTTATAATAATGCTCATTCTACATTTAAATCAATTAAACACAGATTAATCTACAAAACATTAATCAGTCAAACACATTAACCCCGCTCACCTCCGAAAAATTATTCCATACGGATTTACGGTCCTGATGTATTTCGGTGTGGTGTCCGATCCGGGCCGTAAATCACCTGATTTACGGTCCTGATGTATTTTAGTGGGTCTCACCTAATTTTTTTATTTTAAAAAAAAAATAGAAATAATCCTGACCGTAGATCACTGTGATCTACGTCCAGAATCGAACACCGCATACAGAGATGCATGCGATATCCGCATTCAATAATACTGAGCAGCTGTTGACATACATGACTGCCGCAGTTGTAACGCAATTCAAAAAAGCTCAGACAGAAAAGCTGAAACAAACCAACACACCTATGTGTAATAATAATCTAACAGTTTTCCGATAAACGGAGGACGCTGATGTCTGACCGCATAACAATTCATTCGGCGGAGTCCGGATAACAGACGAAGCTATCCTTGGCGTTAGTTCACATGAATATCACTATAATTTTCTCTATTACACTACAATCACCGTCTTCGCCGTTTCCTCCATACATTCCCGATGCGACTCCGCCCTTTCTTCTCCTTTCTGCCCTTCTTCTTCTTCCTCTTCCTTTTCACTCCACCTTTCACTCACTCCCGTCATCTCCCGATCATCAACGACCAGCTGCAAACCTACATTGTACATGTCAAGAAACCTCAGCTGCTCTTCCGTTCTCCCTCTCATTTCAAGAGCTGGCATATTTCGTTCCTCCCCAACACCACCCTCTCCTCCGGCGAGCCCCGACTAGTCTACTCCTACCGTAACTCCATCGCAGGTTTCGCCGCCCGCCTCACCCCTCAAGAAGTTGAAGCCATGGAATCCATCGACGACTTCCTCTTCGCCCGGCCAGACCGACCCCTCTTTCCCCATACAACCTACACCCCTCAATTCCTCAACCTGGACGATTGGACAGCCAGCCACGGCAGTGCATGGGACAAGTCCTTCTATGGGGAGGGCGTTGTCATCGGCGTCATCGATACCGGCATTTCCCCAACCCACCCAGCTTTCCACGAAGAAGGCGTTCCGCCCCCACCGATCAAATGGAAGGGCCAATGTTCTATCGCCAATTGCAACAACAAGCTCATCGGCGCAAAGGCATTCCGCGCTGGCGATCGGAAGGCTTCTCCAATCGATTTCGACGGGCATGGAACGCATGTTGCTGGAATCGCTGCAGGGAACTTTGTAAGCCATGTCGATGTTGGTGGAATGGCCCGCGGAAGGGCATCGGGGATGGCTCCTAAAGCTCACCTTGCTATCTACAAAGTTTGCTTCGAGGGCCAATGCAGGGATAGCGATGTATTGGCCGCTATCGATCAAGCGATTCATGACCGAGTCGATGTCCTTTTGATCCCTCTCGGTGGGATGCCCATGCCTTTGTATCAGGACAGCGTCGCCGTAGCCTCTTTTGCCGCGGTTGGAAAGGGAATCGTCGTCTGCACCTCGGTTGGAAATGGCGGGCCGAGGAACGGCGAGATCAACCATGAGGCTCCATGGTTGGTGACCGCAGGCGCCAGCACCCTCGATAGAAGGGTTAGAGCAGCGGTGAGACTTGGGAACGGCGTGGATCTGATGGGAGAAAGCGCGTTCCAGCCGCCGAGCGACGAGTTTCCTCCCATCTTCCTGCCGCTAGCTTTCCCGGGCATAGATGGTGACGCGGCCGCTTCAAATTGTCACAATCGTTCCCTCGCTGATCTCGATCTTAGAGGAAAGATCGTCCTCTGCTTCGCCGGCGAAGAGGTTAACACCGGGAAGACCCACGCGGCACGGAACGCCGGCGCTGCCGCCGTGATATTGATAAACCGGCGGAATCGTGGGTTCACGACGCGCTCCGAGTTGCACGAGTTGCCGGCGTCACATCTTAGTTATTTGGACGGACTGCGACTCCGAAGTTATATCTATTCTACATCGTCGCCGGTGGCTGCGATATTTTTCAACAGCACGATATTTGGGGCGCGGCCGTCGCCGGCAGTCGCCGCATTCTCCTCGCGAGGGCCTAGCTTGATGAACGGTGGCCTGCTGAAGCCAGACATCGTCGCCCCGGGAGTAAACGTTATCTCCGCGTGGTCACCGGTAGCCTCCTCGTCACTGTTCAGTTTCATGAGCGGGACATCCATGGCCGCTGCTCATGTCGCCGGTGTGGCTTCTCTGGTAAGGAGGAAGCACCCGCGGTGGTCGCCGGCGATGATCCATTCAGCTATCATAACATCAGCGACAAACCAGGATATTGATGGGCATCAGATGTTCGACGAATTGTCTTACAACAGCTCGGCGAGCCTCTTTGCCGCCGGAGCTGGGCAGCTGCACCCGGAGGGAGCGCTAAATCCGGGTCTGGTCTTCGATATCGAGCAAAAACATTACTTGCATTATCTATGCGGATTGGGGTATACCAACACGGAGGTGGGAAGCTTAATTCATAATGAATTATCTAGCAAATAGTTCTTATTTGTTTATATCTTTCAGCAAAATTTCAATATTTATTTATATATTTTCTAAATCATTATAACATATTAAAAAGATCATTTAAGTTAATTTTTTTAATTAAATGTATCCTTCATGCAGTGTGTTTTTGTATGATTGAGACATTAAAATGATATATTGTTTTATATACACATACATAAAAATTAGATGATATTTATACAAACTCAAAAATAAAATAAAATTCTATATTATTTTATAATGAGAAACGAAAAACTAATTGGAAGGTTGGAGCAAAAAAAAAAAAAAAAAAGAAGAAGAAAAAGAAGCTCAGTCGATAGTCCAATATCCAAAATGAAGTGGATATTTCCTATCTAGCTCATTACAGTTTTATTTATTTATTTATTTATTTTCTTTTTCCTTCTCGTATTGAAGAAATTATTGCATACGGACGGTCATGATTATTTCAATTTTTTTTTTAAATTTAGATGGGGCCCACCAAAATACATCCTGACCGTAAATCACCTGATTTTACGGTCAGGATCGGACACGCAAGATGTGTGTGGTGTTCGATCCATATGGAATAATTTTTCCTCATATTGGTTATGATAACGTTAAATACCCATAAAAAAAGTCACACGAAAAATTCATATACACTTTCTATCTTCAGTTCCTCCAACCTTTGGCTGGGCCAAGCAAAACGGGTTAATTAGATTGTTTTAAACCTTTACTATGGAAGGATGGGATCCCGAAGCATTGGAAGATAATTGCATTAATTCGATGTAAAAGCCATGTCATTTTTTATATTATCCTTCTGTCCATTGGCATATAATTGTTAAGTTTGGTACTCTCTAGTTATTATATTATTATGCATAATAAAGTTGTGGATCTCAATCATTTAATTCATTTTATTTAATGGGGAATATTTTTTTCAAAATCAGAATGATTGCTAAATATATGTAGAAATAATTCGAGTCATTTAAAAGAAAATAATTGTTTAAATTGTCGACTGCAGTTATTTGATCAAAATCATATTTTGTTTGATAAAACATATCACTAAGATTTTTCGTAGTCTATGTGACCCATATATGTAAAGCATAACCCATCATCTTAAATGCATTTTGTTAATGTTTTACCTAATGGAAAGTATAAAGTGCTTCCTGCGTCTAAGCAGTACGTTTTGATGCAGATGTGGGCAATCGCAAAGCAGTTTGTTTCATGCAACAAGAGCATGGAGGCGGCGGATTTGAACTACCCATCAATCTCAGTGAGCTTGGGATCAAACTCAGAGAAAAGTGTGGTTCGAAGTGTGAAAAGCGTGAGGAAAAGAAGCACTGTGTACTGGGCTAGAATTGAGGAGCCGAGAGGAGTGAGAATTGATCTATCACGTTATGAGTTGAGCTTCTCAAGGCTGAACCAGGAAGAGAGTTTTGAGATAAAATTTAGGATCCAAGGTCGCAGACCAGGAAGAGGGCATGTTTCACAAGGGAGGCTTTCCTGGGTTTCAAGGACGCGTGTTGTGAGTAGCCCAATCTTAGTTACTTTTGTTTGAGATAAATATATATTAGGATATTAGCGGGGATTTGATTTGATGTTTTTTATATTTTAAATTTTGTTTAAAAATGCAAATACTATTAAAGTACATGAGTTATTTTATTTGATGCAATTGACATTCAATAATTATTTTATGTTTGTTACTATAATTTCAAAATTATGGGAATCTAGATGAGGACGGATGCGAGCGATTGATCATGGTGCGAGTTAGTAGGTGGTGTTGGCGGTTGCAATGGATGGGTTGAGCTAGCAGGTGATGGCGGCGGTGGGCAATAGATGGGTCGTGATGATTATGTCCGTTGATGGTTGGTGGTGATTGTACTAGTGGTTGTAGCAATGATGGCGGTTAGTGCGAGATCTGGAAAACACCAAATTTAGGCTATTTCTAATTATATGAAAAATATAGATTTTGAGATATTATTAATCCTTTGCTTTTTTTTAGTGTTTCTTTTTTACTTCAAGCTAAACATATTGAAACATGGAGCTCGATACCCAATCTACTACACGAGTTGATGCTTAAGGATGCCAAAACTAGGTATAAAACTACCTCGCGCTTAAGCGCCAAAAATAGTTACTTGACGATTCAATGAATTTGGATGAATTTTTGAAGAGGTTTTTGAAACAACTCTCGGTGAAAATGTAGGAAATAGTTAATGAACAATAAAATACATTCAATTGGCTTTTGAAAGGAGACAACTATTGAAAAATTCATTAAATGTGAAGACATTTTGAATAGACAACAAGACACCATTTGAAAAATTATAAAAAAAGGACTTGGATTGGATTGAAGAGCCTTCCTCCCACACACGCTGCTGCCCCTCTCTAGATATCGCTGATGCCTCTCTCTCTTAGATTAATTAGGATACTTTAGAGAGGAGAAAAAGAGAGTTATAGTGTGTGAGTATAGATTAATGTAAGAGAAAGGAAGAGAAGAGATTCAAAGGAATGTTAAGGGTTTGGTGGAGAAGATTTGAGATAAGTTTTTATCATTGTGACAACATTTAGTTTTAATTTAGATTTCTTGTTTATTTGCATTATTTCTACTTTCAAACATAAGTATGGTTGAGTTTTCTCCATGAATCTGAGTAATTTTCTTTATCTTTTTTCTTAAAACAATAAGTGATTAAGTATTGGATGGAAGTTATGTGAAGTATTAATCTTTAATATTGGAATAAGTTGTGATGATTTTAAACAGTGTATTTCATTTACTTCTTGATTTGGCCAATTAAGATGTTAATATTTGTTATGTGAACATGCAAGATTCGATATGATATTGTCTCAGTCAATTAATTGTATGAATCACATGAGATTGTATAGATGAGAATGTAATTCATACAATTGAGTGCAAATAAATATGAAAATAAACTTTTATGGGTGTAGAATTAGAGAACTTTAGAGCGACAGTCTAAAGCCCCTAATTTGGTTTATAGTTTTAGGTTTTTATACGAGATGTTAGCCCTAGGTGGAGGAAGAAAAGGGAACTCTAGAGTGAGAGCTAATATCTTCCCTATTTAACCTGTCTTCAAGACTATTCAAATTTTAAATTAGTAAATGTTCTTTATAGCATCTCTAGTAAGGGTAAATAATACTATTGCTTCTATTTGGCACAACACAATGTGGATACTTCTACAACAAAATTCATATACTTGTTATTGATTCATGATAAGGAAAAATATGTTTTTTATAATGCTTTTATCTTACAAATATCTAGTTAAGTTTAGTTAGTTGTTTACTTTAATTTCAATTATCTAAAATTACAAAAAAAAATCAAACTTTAGTTCCTATTATAACATCTTTAATTTGAGTAAGAATATTTTACAAGGTAGAAGTTGTTATCTAATTTCTTCTGATTTTAGTTGCATATTGTATTTTTTTCGTGTGGGTTCGATATTCAGGGCTTAATAAAAAAGTCACATATTGCTTGATAACGATCATATACTTGTGTAATATCCTATATTTAAATATAATAATTGTGTTCTTATTTACTTCAAAGTGAAATTTTTAGCAGCCGTTGCAAATTTATATATTGCCAATTTTCTAGATTTGTGTGCTACATTTAAATATGATAGTGTATCATCAGATGTTATAAGACTTAGACTTTTTCATTTCTCACCGAAGGATAAGGATAAAAAATGATTACATTTGTTAGCACTTGAATCTATCAAAACTTAGGGTAATTTAATGCAGAAATTCCTTGCTAAATATTTTCCACCATAAAAAATTACGTAGTTTAGAAATGATATTACATCTTTTTGTCAGTTTGAAGGGGAATCTATTTATGCAGCATGAGAACGATTTAAAGAACTACCGAGAAAGTGTCCACGCCATGCTATATCAAATTGGTTAAAAATTCAAACTTCTTATAATAGATTAATTGAATTTCTTAGATCTATTATCGATGCCACTGTTGGTGGTTCATTGATGTCAAAAGCATTTCATCACGCTTATGCTTTAACTGAAGAGATAACTACTAATATATTTCAATGGCCTTCTGAGAGGACAAATCCTAAGAAAGTAACCAATAATCATGAATCAAATGCTTTTGCATTGTTAATAAATCAAGTTGTTATAATTTCAAGGAAGTTAGACCAATTTGTAATGAATTTTCTTCAACCAATTGCAATGATTTGAGAGAATTCATTAGGCCAAATGGTTGATTCTCAAGCATCAATAGAAACTTTGGATATCATAAATAACAAGCAGAATAACCCATTTTCAAACTATTATAACCCAGGTTGGAAGAACTATCCTAACTTTAACTGGAACAATACTTTAGGTGATAATAATCAGCAATGGGGGAACAACCAAGTAAACTCATTGGAAAATTGGAACAACCAAGTTAATAGTAATTATAGACCTACTTATACTTCAGGTTTTAACAGTAATTCTCAATTCAATGAGAAAAAGTTATCTATAGAAGAAGTGGTATTACAAATGAAAAATCAATTACAAAGTCAAGGAGCTACAATTAGAAATATTAAGAATCAATTATGACAAATAGAAAATTCATTAAGTAATAGATCCCAAGGAACACTTTGTAGTAATATAGAAGTAAATCCAAAAGATCAGAATAAAGAGCAAGTAAAACTTGTTCAACTTAAAAACGAAAGAGAGTTGGAAGGTGGAGTTCAAAAAGAGATTGAAGTAGAGAGAGAAGAAATTGAAGAGCATGAAGAGGACGCTCCGAAAGGTTTAGAGAGACATATTTATCTACTTAAAATTGATTTGGAAAAACCACCACCTCCATTTCCTCAGAGACTTCGTCAACAAAAGTTGGATAAACAATTTTCAAAATTTATAGAAATCTTTAAAAAACTTATAATTAATATTCCATTTATTAAAGTCTTAGAACAAATGTCAAGCTATATAAAGTTTATAAAGGATATTCTTAACAGGAAAAAAAAGTTCGAAGATAAAGAGACTGTAGCACTAAGTGGGGAGTGCAGTGCTATAATTCAGAAAAAGCTTCCTAAGAATCTTAAATGTCCTGGTAGCTTTATGATACACAAAAATAATATACTATTTGAAGTACCATTTTTATGCCTATTTTTTGTGATATTGCGCTTTAAAGAAATGTATTTTTGTGTTTTTGTTGCATGTATATCATTTTTAGACATTTGAAGAAAAAATTGCAAAAGGAGCGAAATTTGGAGCTAAAATAACAAATTTTGGGGTTTGACACATGATGATGCGCCAAAATCCAGAGCACTGGTGCATGATGCGCCAGACACAACATTTTCAAATTAAGGCGGTTCAAGAAAAATTTTGCACAAATTTTTAAAGAGACATGTGCTCTAAACACCTCATGGATTGATTCAATGCATTTAGACACTATGAAAGGTTCCAATTTGAAAGGATTTGACTCTTAGATCAAGGAGGCACATCTTTTGAAATTCAAAGTTTTGATTTTTAAATTTTGGAGGGAAATTAAAACTCTTTTGAGAGGAAGCAGACCAAAAGGAAGGACTTGTAGAGTGTGACGAGAGAGAGAGAATTGGCATGAGTTAGAGAGAGAGAGAAGAGGAGATTTGTAAGAGGAGAGGGAATGTGAGAGATTTCTTCTTCGCTGCATTTCTAAGAGAGAATTAAGAGTGATTGTAAAGAGAGAAAGGCTTGAAGAGAACTTATAGGGATTTTCTTGGGAAGGATTGTGAGTTAAGTTTTATTTTTCATTTCTTTTGTTTGTAAACTTTTTTTATATACGAAATCTGTGTTTTATCGTATCTTTCTCATGAATTCTGAGTAGTATTGTTTATCCTTCTCCCTACTTTGAAGAAATGGTTTTGTGAAGAATTGATTTTGTTTTCTACAATTTTAAATGTCAATAATTTGTGATGATTTGAACTATGATCTTCATTTACTTTTCGATCTGACCAATTTAATTGTTAAAATGTGTTGAGAAAGATATGTTCTAAAAATGGGATATAATTTCTACAATAAAGGGAGAATCACATTTGATTTCATGGGAGAGTATTTCTTCCATGAGATTTGGTGCAAATTAATAAGGAAATATGCTTCGTTGGATGTAGAATTGGAAGATTTTAAAGTGACAGATTAGAATCCCCAAATTGGTTCAGTTGATTTGAAACTAATGTGAGCATGTTAGCCCTTAGGTGAGAGAGTAGTGGGAGCTCTAGAGTGACAGCCGGTATCCTCCCAGCCTAACCACAGATATAGGGTAGTCAATGTTCTTTATAGCGCTCGGGAGAGGGTAGAGAATAAGATTGCTTCTATTTGACACAAAACAGTTTTAAATATATTTTTCAAATGATTTCCATTTCTCCACAAGCCATATTTTCATTGTAAAGGGGGAGGATGTTTTCTCATACTTGAACTTTTCGTCAATAAAAATCTTTATTTTATTTCAATAATTTACTTTTGAAAGTTTAGCATATAATTTAATTTACTTGTTATAGTCGTACATTTGCATATTTAGTAGCATTTCACTGAAGTAGTTTAACTTCAAACTTCGTACTTTACTTTGTTTTTATTTTTAGTTTATAATAGAATATAAATTGTTAGGTTATGTATATTTCAAGCTTCCCTTTGGGATTGATATCTAGAATGTATTACTTAAACGATACATATACTTGCATTATATGTAAAAGGGAATTGGAACTTTAAAAGAGGTTTTAAAGATAAATCATTTTCATTAAAGTTACATTATTGTTTGGGTTATATTGAATCATTATTATTAATTTAATATCAATTCTTC
>NEWO01000053.1:1429673-1442975 GCA_003013225.1 Phalaenopsis aphrodite
ATCCTTCAATTTGTATGCATAGAATTCATGTGGAAGAGAACTGAAAACTCAGGGTTGATCCTCAAAGTAGATTGAATCCTGTTATGAAAGAAGTTGCTAAGAAATAAATTTTAAAGTGGTTAAATGTTGAAATTATCTACTCTATTTCAGATAGTGCACGAGTTAGTCCAATTCACTGCGTTCATAAGATAGGAGGAGTGACTGTGGCTATGAATGAACATAATGAGTTAGTACCAACATGATAAGTAACAGGCCGACGAATATGCATTGATTATAGAAAGTTAAATCTCACAACTAGGAAAGATCATTTTTCACTACCATTTTTAGAGAAAATGTTGGATAGACTAGCTGGGCATAAATAGTTTTGTTTTTTGGATGAATATACTGGTTATTACTAAATACAAATAGCTCTTTTGGATCAAGAGAAAACAATTTTTCCCAGTCCCTATGGCACATTTGCTTTTAGAAGAATGCCCTTTGGTTTATGTAATACCCCTACTACATTTCAAAGAAGTATGATGGTTATTATTCGTGTTCTAATTGAAAAAGGAATTAAAGTTTTTATGAATGATTTTTCAGTGTTTGAAACTTCATTTGAATCATGTTTACAATATTTATCAAAACTTCTTAAGCATTGTGAAGAAACAAATTTAGTCCTTAATTAGGAAAATGTCAATTTATGGTAACATGAGGAATTGTTTTAGAACATCAGATATCAGATGATGGTATGAAAGTACACACTGCAAAAATTCAAGTGATCGCTAATTTAATTTACCCAACAAATGTGAAGGAAATTAAGAGTTTTTTCAGACATGTTGGACTATATAGGCGATATATTAAAGACTTTTAAAAAATTGCTAAGCCTCTATGCCATTTGCTTGAAAAAGATGTTATTTTTAATTTTGATGAGTGCCTAAAAGCTTTTGAGCTATTAAATAAAATATTAGCCACTGCATCAATTATTGTTTCACCAGATTAGAACAAATCTTTTGAATTAATGTGTGATGCAAGTGATTATGATATTGGAGCTATTTTAGGACAAAAACATGATAAGATTTTCAAGGTTATTTACTATGCTAGTAGAACTCTTAATGAAGCTCAAATTAATTATATCACAACTAAGAAAGAGTTATTAGCATAATATATGCTTTTAATAAATTCAGATCATATTTAATTGGAACCAAATGTGTGATGCATACTGATCATTCTGCTATGAAATAGTTAATAAAAAATAAGGATGTAAAATCAAGTGTGATACGATGGATTCTTCTTTTGTAAGAATTTGACTTTGAGATAATAGATAGGAAGAGAGCTGAGAATCAAATTGCTCATCATTTGTCCAGACTTGAATTAGAAAAACACTCTATTTTGAAAAAGAAATTCATGAACATTTTTCAGATGAAGAATCGTTTAGTATTAGTGAGTGGTGTGTTCCATAGTATGTTGACATTGTAAACTTTATTGTTATTGATATTACATCCTATAAAATGACATATCAACAAAAGAGAAAATTTTTATCTGAAGATAAGACTTATCTTTGGGATGACTCATTTTTATATAAACAAAGAAATGATCTAATTATTCGAAGATGTGTACCTGTAGAAGAAACTTATGAAATTATCCAAACATATCATAATTCTAATTTTGGGGGACATTTTGGTGTTGATAAAATAACATACAAAATTTTGCAATCTCAATTTTATTGGCCTACAATCTTTAGAAATGTTAATGCTTATATTAAANTGAAATAGTTAATAAAAAATAAGGATGTAAAATCAAGTGTGATACGATGGATTCTTCTTTTGTAAGAATTTGACTTTGAGATAATAGATAGGAAGGGAGCTGAGAATCAAATTGCTCATCATCTGTCCAGACTTGAATTAGAAAAAACACTCTATTTTGAAAAGGAAATTCATGAACATTTTTGAGATGAAGAATTGTTTAGTATTAGTGAGTGGTGTGTTCCATGGTATGCTGACATTGCAAACTTTATTGTTAGTGATATTACATCCTATGAAATGACATATCAACAGAAGAGAAAATTTTTATCTGAAGATAAGACTTATCTTTGAGATGACTCATTTTTATATAAACAAAGAAATGATCTAATTATTCGAAGATGTGTACCTTTAGAAGAAACTTATGAAATTATCCAAAAATATCATAATTCTAATTTTAGGGGACATTTTGGTGTTGATAAAATAACATACAAAATTTTGCAATCTCAATTTTATTGGCCTACAATCTTTAGAAATGTTAATGCTTATATTAAAATTTGTGATCGATGTCAAAGAGCAGACAATATTTATAGAATAAATGAGATGCCCCTCAATTATGTGCTGGAAGTTGAGATATTTGATTTTTGGGGATTATATTTCATAAGACCATTTATATCATCTTTTGAAAATTTATATGTATCCAAATGGATAGAAGTTGTTGCTTTACCTTGATGTGATACTCAAAGTGTTGCAAAGTTTATAAGAATGAACATATTTTATAGATTTGGGATGCCGAGAGTGATCCTAACTAACGGGAGAAGTCATTTTAAAAATGCAATAATGGAGAAATTATTAAAGAATTATCATATCAACCACAAATTGCTATCATCATCAGACAAGTGGTTTAGCTGAATTATCTAATCATGAATTTAAATAATTATTGGAAAAATATGTGAATCCAACAAAAATGGATTGATCAGTCAAACTTTAATATGCTTTATAGGCTTATAGGACCACATGTAGAACTCGTAAAAGAATGTCCCCATATAGATTAATAGTTGTGAAAGCTTGTCATTTACAAGTTGAACTTGAGCATAAAGCATATTGGGCTATCAAAAAATTTAATTACAATTAAAACGATGCTGGTGAGAAAAAACTATTGCAATTAAATGAGCTTGAAGAGATAATGAATGATTCTTATGAGAGTGCTAAGATTTATAAAGAAAAGATGAAGATGTGGCATGATCCAAGGATTCTTACTAAAAATTTTCAGCCAGGTCAACAAATTTTGTTATATAATGCAAGGTTAAGATTATTTCCAAGCAAACTTAAGTCAATGTGGATGGGCCCATTTTTTGTGATAAAAGTTCATCTCTATGGAGCTATGGATATTAAAGATCTTAAAACTGAGAAAAAATTGAAAGTGAATGGTCACAGGCTAAAACCCTACTTTTTAGGGAATCAACTTAAATTAAATGATCTTATGTTTTTGGGTCAACCAGAATAAGCTCTAGTTACATCGAGCTGACAACGTTAAACCAAGCACTTTGTGGGAGACAATCCATAGTTATCTGTGTGTTTCTGGTTTGAATGTTATGTTGTTGTGTTTGAGTAAGAAAATTGTGGTAATATATTGAATATATAATGATTTAGTAATGATTCTAAGACCTTAATAGCTGACTTAGAAATATTAAATTGAGTATGTAGATGTTAAGCTGTCTGTGCTAAATTAAGCACTGACGCTATAGTGCCAACATTCGATGCTTAAGCGCGACAATTATCTGAACTTACTAAACTACTTTTCTAGAAGATTTAAATGTAGTTTAGTGGGGTTTAACATGGGTTAGTGGTTTGAGATCGTGTCTAGTAGTTTTAGGCTTATTCTAAAGCTTATAAATAGTAGGGAATAAAGAGAACTCTCACCCCACTTCAATTTTCACCCTAAAATCTAAGTGAAGAGTGAGAGATCTTGGAAAAATGTATTCTTAAAAGATTGATATGATGAAAAAGGAGGAGTCTATGAAGAATAAGTTCATTAGTCAAAATGCGCAAGAGCTATACAACAGTTTCCTAGCTGTTAGTATAGAAGGAATAGCAGGGAAAATCACAAAAATTGAGGCTGGTTTTGCTTCAAATTAAGCAAAATTGATTAAATTTAATGCACATTTGGAGAATATTAGATAACAACTTAATATACAATTTAACCACACAAGTTTTATTGAAGAAGCGGACAAGGCTATGTATTTGAAAAACAAATGAATTGAAGAAGACTTAACCAGACTTCTTCACCATTGTCCATTCTATCAAATCTATATTCCAAATGCCCAAGGAGAAACTAATGAAAGAGCAGGATTAGTTCCACCAGAAGTAGAGTAGAATTAATTTCTAAGTTTAGTGTTTGTTTGTGTTAGGTGTAGTGATGTTAGTGTTAAGTTTATTTAAATATTTTTAATGTTAAGTTTGCTTAGTATTTTGAAGTTTGTGCTTTGGAATTATCTCATCCAAAACTCTTTAGATTGAGAGATTATGTATCACAAGTGCTTGTATTTGTTTGTGAATTAACATATGTGGTTGTTTGTGTGTAAAATTTTGTGTTGAATCGAATTAGTTAATATTGGTGAATTTGAGATAGAAGAGAGTTGAAGGATAATAAAATAGTTATTAAAGATTTATATGACCATTTAGGGGTGGTTGAATTAGGCTAGATGTGCATATCACTTAAAATCAAAAATATTAAAATTCGTGCATTAGCGCCTAAGCGCTAAGCCCCTGCTTAATCAAAATTCAGGATTAAGCTCTGATTCACTTAAACCGGTTCATGAATGGTTAAAGGTGAAAAATAAACCCCAAAACACAGTTTCTTACCCCTCATTGTCGTCTTCTTCGTTTGAGTTTGGTGTTTAGGAGTTAGGGCATCTTCTATAGTGGAGATTTCTTGGCGGATTTAATCCGAATTTGCTAGATTTGATCTTCTTGAGGTAAGAGCTTTGCTTTTATGTATAAATTTTTTGTTTTCACCATGTATTTTGAGAACATTGTGGATTTGATCGAAAATCACTATTCATGGTAAAAATTTAAGAAAAATATATTGAAAATACATATAAATGATAGTTTAAGCTTTTAGAAGTTGAGTTTAGTGATTTAGAGTTGAATTTTGGATTTAATGTAAATTTTATGTGATTTTTGGAATTAGCCCCAAGAACGATGAGGAATAAAGGGAAGTCCCATTTTGATTCAAGCAAGTTTGTTAACACGAAACCTCACAGGTATAATGATGCACTACAGTCGAGAAAACTAATTCCTAAGAGATTTTTTAAAAGTACAGGTGGAGTAGTGGACTATTTGATTGTTTGCCGACAGTGGGAACAGTTTTGCTATTTTTCTGCCATGACTGTGATTTCTGTTGTTTGGGAGTTTTACGCTAATCTCCCTGAAGCTAAAGATGATCGGGTCAGGGTTTGAGGAAAATTAATGCCTTTCTTCTCTGAGGTAATAAATCGGCTTTACTAGTTGGCCCCTTGTACGTTATTTTTTTATTCAAATTATTTTCTGACTGAGGAGTTGGACGAGATTATCATCATTGACTGGTGGAAGAGGATTGTGGAAGATCACAAATGAAAGAAGAGTCAACGTCCCCACATCAAAGTTAGGTACTACATCAAAAGTGTGACACTACTTTATTTTTGATTGTCTACTGTCAACCAACCACCTCAGCGAAGTTACTAAGATAGAGCTACCTTGAACTTTTACAATCAACAGTTCAAGCCGATTGTCATTGGATCTCTATTTTATCAGACTATCACTAGTTATGCTATTGTTGCCACTACTACAGGTTTAAGATTTGTATCCTTGATCTTTTCCTTATATGAGCAGACAGGTGTTACATTCGATAGCTGGGAAGAGATACTGCAGCCTCTAAAGCCCATCACAAGTGTTGATGTGAAGTCTTATTCACAATTTGATCTTTGTCCTGATAGGAGGATTTTATAGAAGTTCAGGTGGCTCTACTTCTTATGCTTCTACCTAACGTGCATCAACATCACAAGGTCAAACTTCTGGTTCTGATTCACAATCACATTTATTGTAAAGGATGTTAGATAACATCAATTATATTGCAGAAAAAGTATTAAATTTAGAGAATTTTGTAGATCATATAGATGGTTATATGAGAAGACATAGTGATTATGATGAGAAATTTCACTCATCTTTGGAAAACCTTATGTGGGGTGACCAAAGTATAGTTTTTTCCTTCATATCCATAATATCCATCATATGAGCCTACTGCCAGGTTTTGGCATAACAATGATAGTCATGATGATGAGGAGGATTAAATTGCGTAGTTTATTTTTTCTTTTTATTATTGTGAACTTTATGTGGTACAATTATACAGTACTGTTAACGTGTTTTGAGTTGTACTTGTTGAGACTGCTACTATTGTATGTGTTTTATTCTGTTAGACACTGTTGTGATGTATTTATATTATTGTGAGTAGTTATATTTTATTTTTATGGTAGTAATTGTGTTAACTGTGTTGTCTAGTGTATTTTGTTAGTTTGTGTGAATTTAATGCTGAATTTTAGGAAGGTTTAGAATATTACTGACTTTCACTTAAGAACTTCATGTTTAAAATTTTCAATCTACTACCAGGCATTTTCTTTATGTTACAGTTCTAAATTTTTGTTAGTGTGTTTGTTTGCTTTTATGTTATCCTCCACTGCATAAAATTCAAATGAATCTCTATATGTTAAAGTTAAATTAAAATTTGATCAAATAATTTTTACTCCTATTTTTAATCATTTACTTGTATATTTAGGATATAAAAATTCCTATAAGCATGTTATTTTTAATTTTCATTCCTGCTTATATATAAATATGATGCTAAAATGCTTTATCTTATTAAAAATTTAAGTTTGGGGGGATGAAAATTTTCTAAAACTTGAAGTTTATTTGTTCTCAAATGTACTACAAATAAATTTGATTTTGATTTGAAAAAAAAATGATTATGTATATGAAGTTATATTATGGAAGTAAAATTTTGAAAATAGAAATAATTAAGAGAATTTAGTTGAAACCTATAGTAATGAGGAAAAACTTAAAGTTAAAAATTTTTAGTGTAGAAATGATAAATGTTATGTAACTATCTTTAGTGAGAGAAATTGTTTTTTGAAAAAAAAATATAAAGGTTAGACTTTTATTTTCAATGCTTAAATTTTTTTATTAAAAATAATTTTCAAAACTATTATTTAAGTAAAAGATTTATATCAAAACTTTGCTTTATAAAATGAGGAGTGGAATTCAAAATCATTAAAGGTCTATCCAGATATAGTAATCCTCACCTAAAAAAATAAAAATAAAAATAAAAATAAAAAAAAGGTTGAAAAAAAGGAGGAGAAACTTGAGGATTAGTGTCTAATCAAAAATTGGTTCCACATCTAATCTTTTTAAAGTATATGACTTGAGAAACTCTTAAGCTTAAGAATATAATATAGTAAGTATAATTATTCTTAATAAAAATTTTTAAGTGGAGAAGATAGAATGCCTAAACTTTATATTTGGAAAATTTACAAATATTTTGAACTAGTTAACAACTAATTATTTTTAGATTTTTTTATATTTAAAATTTCTTAAATCTAAGTTGGTCTCATGTACAAATGTTTTTTTTTAAATTGGAGAACTATATTTCTATATCAAAATTTTAGAATTTCCTAAAGAAACTCATTTACATAATCTACTTATTTTGGTTTTGAAAGATTGGAGTGTCACTTGAGGACAAATAACATTTTAAGTTTGGGGGATTTTGATACACCTAAAATATATAGTATTTATGTACACATTTTTATACATATTTTTGAGACATTGTGCTTTAATGGAAGGTATTTGCTTGTTTTTCTTTCAGGTACAATCAAATGGATGAAAAATGGTGAAAGGAGTGAAGAAGGATAAAATTTGGAGCAAAAATGAAAAATGTGTGCAAAAGAACTATGACTCCTAAGCACTTAGAACTGGCGTTTAAGCGCCAATAAATTTGAGAAGGTCGAGCCTAAGTGCCAAGTGCCTCACACTTAAGCACCAAAAGTAGTTATTTGATGATTCAATGAATTTAAATGAATTTTTGAAGATGTGTTTGAAGCAACCCTTGGTGAAAACATTGGAAATAATTAATGGACACGAATATAAAATTTGGCTTTTGAAAGGAGGCAACTCTTGGAAGATTCATTAAATGTGGACATATTTTGAAGAGACACCAAGACACCTTTTGAAAATATATAAAATAAGGAATTGGATTGTAATGAAGAGCTTTCCTCCCACACACGCCGCCGCCCCCCTCTAGATAATACTGATGCCTCTCTCTCTCTCTTGGATTAATTAGGATACTTTTAGAGAGGAGAAAAAGAGAGGAGCTGTAGTGTGTGAGTAGAGATTATTGTAAGATAAAGGAAGAGAAGAGATTCAAAGGAACTTCAAGAGTTTGGTGGAGAGGATTTGAGATAAGTTTTTTTTCTTTGTGACTATATTTGGTTTTAATTTAGACTTCTTATTTATTTGGATGATTTCTATTTTCAAACATAAGTGTGGTTGTGCTTTCTTTATGAATTCTGAGTAATTTTTTTTTATCTTTTTCCTTAAAATGATAAGTGATCAAGTATTGGATGGAAGTTGTATGAAGTATTAATCTTTAATATTAGAATACATTGTGATGATTTTAATCCTTATACTTCATTTACTTCTTGATTTGGTCAATTCAGATGTTAATATTTGTTATGAGAACATGTATGATCCAGAATGGTATTGTCTCCGTCAAGTAATGGTAAGAATCACATGAGATTGTATAGATGAGAATGTAATTCATATGATTGAGTGCATATAAATAGGGAAATAAACTTTGAAGGGTGTAGGATTAGAGGGCTTTAGAGGGATAGACTAAAGCCCAAAATTTGGTTTATAGTTTTAGGTTTTGATATGAGATGTTAGCCCCCAGGTAGAGGAAGAAGAGAGAACTCTAGAGTGAGAGCTAGTATCTTCTCTACCTAACCTGTCTTCAAAACTATTCAAACTTTAAATTAGTCAATATTCTTTATAAAATCTCTACTAAGGGTAAAGAGTATTATTGCCCCTATTTGGCACAACACAATTTGAATACTTCCACAACAAAATTCCCATACTTGTTTATGATACATGATAAGAAAATATGTATTTTATTTACAAATAGCTAGTTAAGTTTAGCTAATTATTTACTTTACTTTCAATTATCAAAAATTACAAAAAGAATTGAACTTTCATTCCTATCATAACATCTTTAGTTTTAGTAATAACATTTTGTGAAGTAGAATTTGTTATCTAATTTCTTCTGATTTAGTTCCATATTGTATTTTTTCCCTGTGGGTTCAAAATTCGGGGCTTAATAAAAAAGTCATATATTACTTGATAACGATACGTATACTTGTCTATTATCCCAAATTTAAATATAATAATTCCATTCTTATTTGATTCAAAATCATGTTTTTGACAACCTTTGCAAAGTAAGAAATATAAGTAAAGAAAAATTAAGATTGTAAATGCAAACATCATACTGTCATATAAAGTCGGGATCATGAGGCATGCTCATAGATCAGAGTGGTAGGAACTGTTTGAGAGAGCTAGAGAGAGGCAGAGAGGGAGAGAAGGACAAAGTATTCACAGAATTGCCCTATAAGGGAGAATGGAGTATTCCTGGGCTCAATGAACCTTTTTTATCTTGCAAATGATGGTAACAAGATAATAGGGGAGGGAATTATCCCTACAAATGATGGATGTAAGTAAAAAGTGCAAAAAAAAAACTACGAATATATGAAAGATAGAGGAAAAAAATATTAAATGACATGCTTGCCCTTGCTTTAATAAGGCGTTACATGTTATTAATTTTTTTTTGTTGTCCGAACCTTTTTGTATTCATAACTAACTTTGACACCTTTTGTATGGCCACTTGTTGGCTTTCGCTTTGCAAAGTTGGTCATATTTTTGTTTGGACATCGATTGCCCTTTGCTCTGAGAAGCTAATCGGCTTTAAGTGTGGCAACTGGTCGGCCGCCAAGAGCCGACTTGCCTGATTAAAATTCCTTAGTGATCATTGCAGTTCTTTTGGGATATTTGGGGAGTTATTAAGAGAGCTTCACATGATACTTGTGAGGGTATTACATCTTTGAACGATCATTGTCATGATGGTCCTGGATTGGCCTAGGTGGCCCTTTGGTCATCTAACCTTTGGTCAGCTGGTAGCCTTTGGGTCGGTTGGCGATCTTCAGCCAGTCGAATTCATGACTTATATTTTTTCATCAAAGTGGTCCTTGTCGTATCTGTTTTAGACTGGATCATTAGATAGTTTATAGATTTGTGTAGACCATTTTTTTGTACATATTAAATATCGTAATTCTCTTCCACCTTGATAACAACAGCTGTAATAAGGACAAAAAAAATTTAATGCAATAAATAAAATCCTAATAGTCAAAATTTAATGCAATAATTAGAATCTCATAATTTTCTTACCGATTCTCTTTATATATTGCATAGTTGATGGTTCTTAGTATCTTTAGTATGTTTCTCCTTTCATTTGTTAGGCTACTATGTTGTCCTTATGAGAAAAGGAAATGATTCAACACTGAAACCCGTTGACTGGGCAAAGAAGATGACTGCTCTGATGGTAAAGAAACGGCGTTTATCAAAAGATAGGCGAGGAAGAAGAAGTGGAAGAATAAACTCACAAAGAGGTTGAAGTCGTCTAAGCAAGGGGATCAAGATGTGTCCTCAGATTCAATTTGGGAGGCTCCAGAGAAGGTCAACCCAACCCTAAGAAAGAGTTGGGTAGTTTGGGGGTTGGTCCGTCCGCTAAGGCCCGGTTCATGTTTTGGGTCATCCAGCACTGCAAGCACTCCTTAACTCATTGGTATACTAGGAATTATTGTAGGTGATCAGCTAATTGAAGATAAAAGAGTTGTTGATGATCATTCATTGTTGAATATAGGCATAACTACTTGGTCCTAGGTGGAGCGATCCTAAGTACATATTTCTATTTCTGTGTAATGAATTTTACTTAGACTTTTCATGTCTCAGCTCAAATTTTTTTTATGAAAGAGGTGAGGATGCTCTAATTAGGGGTTTTCCCCTATTAGAGTAGGTTGGGATTTATCTACAGTGGCAGCTTCTGTGTTTCAAGCGCTGAATAGAAGCGAGGAGAATTTGTTCAATCACCTGACCAAATCAAAGAAGATCCACGAAGAAGCGGTTAAGGGGTGCTAGATATTCCTAAAAACTCTAACCCTTCATCTTGATAAAAGGAAAGTTTCTTGCACCAGGTGAGAGGAGAATCTCCATGTGGTGCTAATTCGACCGAAAGAGATGCAAGAGAAAAAAACTGGTCTTTGCCAAGAAGTATCTAAAATATGGGCTATGCCTTCATGCAAATAGTATACTATTAGGCTGACCAAGAGAATTTGTTCATGCTCGGTGGTCCTGAATGAGGCAGTTGATGACCATTATGTAAAGTACTAATGCATGAAAAAGATAACCAGAATTTTGGATTGTTTTTATACATTTATATTGATGATATTGCACTTTAAGGAATGTATTTTTGTGTTTTTCTTAGGGTATAATAGGTAATTGAAGTGGAGATGGTATGAGAAAACATGGAGCATAAAGGAGGGAAACATGTTATTGGGCGCCTAGACACTAGCCATAAAAGTGCACAACTCGAGAAGTTGATGCTTTGGCACCAAACAATTACCACCTAGGCACCGCGATACTAGCGTATAGGCACTTGACCCTTGGGTGTTTAAGCACCTTATATGGCTTAAAGCATGTTGAGTTTCCTTTCTCTTGCACATGTTTATGGATGAAACGCACTATAAAGAAGGATATTTTTATGTTTTTTTTTCAGGTACAACATGTAAGAGAACTGGAACAAAGTTGAGAAGATATGGAGCAAAGTGATCCCGACTGTTTATATGCAACAGTATAACAATGTATGCAATTATATTCTTCACTTATCTTTCCTACTTTGCAACAACACCAAAAACTTGATCTTAAAGAAAATAAGAATTATACTTTTTAATTTTGATATATATATTGGGATACTACGCAAGTATACGTATTGTTATCAAGTAATATAGGACTTTTTGACTAAGCCCCAAAAATCGAACCCACAAGGATTATTGACAATATGCACTATTAAGTAACAATCTTCTATTTCAAAAAGACAATTACTTAAACTAAATATATTATCACAGTAATTAAAGTTCAATTCTTTTTTGTATTTTTGATATTTTGACAATATAATAACAACTTCTAAATATAACTTCAAATTTTGTAAGATAAGAAGCATTGAATACAAAATATCTTTTTTTATCATGAATCAGTAATAAGTATAGGAATTCTGTTGTGGAAGTATGCAAAATTTTGTTGTGCTAAATAGGAGCAATATTATCCTTCACCCTTACTAGAGATGCTATAAAGAATATTGGCTAATTTAAAATTTGAATAGTTCTGAAGACCGGTTAAACAGGGAAGATACTAGCTCTCATTTCCCTCGATTCCCTCCACTTGGGGATAACATCGTGTATCAAAACCTAAAACAATAAACCAAGTTGGGGGCTTTAACCTGTCACTTTAAAGTCCTCTAAGTCTGCACCCTTCAAAGATTATTTTTCTATTTATTTGCACTCAATCATATGAATTACATTCTCATCCATACAATATCATGTGATTCTTTCCAACTGTTGTCTGAGACTACTATCCTGGTTCTTACATGTTCTCACAATAAATTTTAACATCTCGATGGGCCAAATCAAGAAGTAAATAAAGTACATGGAGTTAAATTATCACAACATCTTCCAACATTAAAGATGAATACTCTCCACAACTTCCATCCAATACTTTATTTACTTATCATTTTAAGGAAAAAGATATAGAAAAATACTCAGAATTCCTGAAGAAAATAAAACCACACTTTAGTTTAAAAGCATAAATTATTGTCAAACCAACAACCAACAAGAAGTCTCAATTAAAACCAAATGTAGTAACAAAAAGATAGAAACTTATCTCAAATCCTCCATGAAACTCATGAAGTTCCTTTGAATCTCTTATCTTCTTATAAATCTCTTAACTCTCAAACACAAGAAACTAAAACTAATATAAAGGTAGATATTGTCGTCTTACAGTCTCTCCCAGAAATCACAGCAAAGAGGAATCTAAAAGAATCACTTGAACATACTAGATGTAGCCCCTCGAAAGGTCCTAAGCCTCTCTTTTTATAGTTTTCCTAGAGGTGCCTTGTTATCTTTTCAAAATATGTCCAAATTTTATGTATTCTCTAAAGGATGCCTCTTTTAACAAGTATTTTAACCATATTTTCGTTTATAGTGGTTATAATCACCCACTTTAGCCAATAGGTGCCTCAAACGTCTGTTCAAAATTCATCAAAATGAATTAACCCCTTAAGTAATTGTCATAGGCACTTAAGCGCGGGGCCTCTGGTGGTTAGGCGTGGCCTCCTCTGTTTCATGGACGCTTATGTGCCAGATCTAGTGCTTAGGCGCCAAAATGCTTTTGCACC
>NEWO01000053.1:1454630-1467306 GCA_003013225.1 Phalaenopsis aphrodite
TATCTCATCTCATTTTACTAAAATCTCATTGTAGTGGGAAAGATGTTTTTTCACATAAGAAATCTTCATCACATAAATATAGTTTAATAGTTTAGTAGTTATCGTTTAAACTTTGCACTTCTGTTTTATTAGTAGTTAAATATTTTAGTTCTGATAATATCTCAATATTTTGAATTAGTGACAGTAATTTTGTTTTACTTTCTGTGAATTTCCTAGTTTATTTATCATTTCAAATGTAAACGTTCCATGTGGGATTGATATTTGGGGCTTAAATAGAAAGTCTTTTATTACTAGATAATGATACGTATACTTGCGTAGAATCCCAACATAAATTGCCTAAATTTCTTATTCATAAACTATCATATCAAGCCTTTAGCACCGTTGCATAGCAGATTCAACTTTATATATTTTACACAAATATATTCTCGGGATCAGACACCCCTTCAATTTTTATAAGAAAAGACTTAAATTTTCCAAGAGCGAGGGCTAGCCATCCATAAAACTTCTTAGTCCATTGCCATCACCACCGCCGCCGCCGCTCATCGTTGCTGTCGCCCATCGCCGATGCCACCGGCCACCTTTGTTTTATTTTATTTTATTTTGAGTGTTAGTTTATATTGTGAGAGAAGGAAGAGAATTCAAAGGAATTTCAAAGCATTTTGTGGAGAAAATTTGAGATAAGTTGTTGATCTCACTTTTGGTTGAGGTTTGTTTTTTCCTCTTTAGTAGCCTAAGGTCTAGCCATAGAATTTTCCTATTGACTATTCTTAGAAAACTAGAAGAGGTGAGGCACCCTCACCACTAGAAATTCCAAACCTTTTTCTACTCAACTTGACGTTCCACATATTGGTCCAAACCTCTAGCACTTAGTAGGTGGGGTCACTATGGGGGAAACTCAAGATGAGTCACCCTTAGGACTGCTGGACCTTAGAGTTAACCCTGGGTGTTGGTCTGGAGCTAAGACACTCACTACACTCATCTACACTCACAATCACCCACAACCCTAAACTCAAATTTCTAGCCTAGATCCCTTGATCTTTTGGGATATTCATGTAGATGGTCCCTTAAACCTACTAGCCCTAGGGCTATGGTTTGGATAAGACCACTATGTATAGGACCCAAAACGGGGTTTCCATTTATCCATGGCTTGTTGGTAATGATTGGTACCTCAACTCTACGAAAATACCCATCTTGGTTTTTTACCCCTAAAACACTCCAAATTACCAAAATACCCCTCAATAGCTCAAAATCTCAAAAATTCCAAAAACTCCCATAATATCACAATAAATCCCAAATATTCCCAATTTTATTTCTCTCAACTACCACATATCCCAATTTGGCCAATTTGACCACCTTTATCCAAAATCCCCAAATTTTCCTTTAAAGACCCAAATTTCCCCAAATTCAACCCAAATGTCGATCAATTTGATCTCAATTGGCCCCAATTCCAATCCTTAACTCAAATTCACTTTTGATATGACCAAAATAAACCAAATCCAAGCCTAATTGCATGATTTGAGCCCAATTTTGATTTGGGTCAAAACCCCAATTTTAACCATATGACATAATCTCACTAAATTGAACCTATAGCCTAGTCAATTGGCCTCAATTAATGTTGAAAAAACTTTATAACATTCCTATACATCAAAATCAACCATCAATTACCTTGGGAAAGTCTCAAATCCATTTGATTTTGGCATAAATCCAAAATTCCCAAATTTAGCCCCAAATTGGCTGTCCCCAAATTTCACCCAATTGATTGCCTTAACCTCCAAATTGGCATCCAATTCATGTTGAAAACTCTTCATGAGGTCCCTATTGACCATTTAAAACATTCAATTTGGACTTAGCCTAAGGCTAACCCAAGCTAGACCCAAGCCTACCCAACATGACCCAAATTGATTAAGGTTCAAAATTCTCTCAATTTGACCCTTCAATTGAACTCAAAACCATTTCCATTCTTCACAAAAGTTGTTCCTTATGATCATCTACACCAAATGCAACATTTATTTGGGCTAATTGACATGGATAACCTAGCCCAAAGCCAAGTTGTGGTCATTTGCACCCACTTGGACCCATGCACAAAATGTGACCTAACCACCCTAAAGTCACAAAATTAACTCCATCACAACATTAGTTGAACTTAGTGACCAGTCCAAACACCATGAAACCACCTAAATCAAGCCATGGACCAAAGGTTTCCCAAATTAAGGGATCTTATTCCCAAAAATACACATGCTTAAGATATCTTTGCCAAATCAAAGCACATTTGCATTAAATTGTTGTGATGGATTCCCCTGAGTTCCCTAAGCTCCTAGCCACCTCCCCCCGGCCGGCCGGCCAACCTAGTGGTGGCAAAGCTTAAAACCGAGAGCCACTCACCTCCACAGCCATGGGAGGTGTGCAAAAATTTTTCTCAAAGAGAGCCTCCCAAATAACTCACAGAGCTTCCTTGAGATCTCCACAGCCCATTCCAATCACTCCACTGTCTTGATTCCCCTGTACAACCCTAATTTTGAGCTTAAAAATTAGGGCAAAAACAGGACATCTCTCAAAACTTCACCGAACTTCAATTTCTTGTGCTCACACCTTCACAACAGCAAGAGAAAATAAAGCCCCATCAAATTACCCTCTGAAATAGCCTCCACCATAGCTCTAGACCAACACCTGAAATCGAGCTTGGTCGAATTCATACCCAGGCCTTACACTAAGACCGGGGACTCAATCCCTAGCCTTCTTAGACTCCAACGAACGTGTCGAGCACCTCTGATTGAAGCCTCCCTTCTCAGAGCAAATGTATAAAACTTCTCCTCCTCCCAAGCTTATTTTGATTCTCCATTTACTTGGGCTTAATTTCATGACACATTAGTCGTATGCATGTGTTCGTCTCACTAAGACGAGCATTTTAAAAAAATAAATTCACTTAATTTTGTTGAGAAATGAGATAGATCTTAAGCCTTGAAGGTGGATGGCTCTCGGCCTAAGCCATTAGGGATGATGACCACGTGTCGTCTGATCGCGCGTGTATCAAACAAACGGAGGAGATTGAGCCGGACGATGCTTCGGGACATAAACAGCGGGCCGAGTCAGCAAGCTACGTGGACGGCGGCGTCCAACCAAAGCGCGCCACGCATACCTTTGGAGCCATCGTAGGATGAGGTGGCACGCGCGGTTTAAATAGAAAAATTGGGTTTTTTCTATTTATTTAAATATCCCTAACTTAGAAAATCTATAACTTTGTGTAGAAAAAACACAAAAATAAAATAAAAATACCCTCTTGCTCAGTGAACAAAGGAAAATAATGTGGAATAAATTTCAAGTCCACTTGATGCATAAAATATTTTTAATTAATAAAACACTGTTTGGGATCATTTAATTCTCCATGCATATTGATACATCACCTTGACTTGAAATTTTGGCATGTTGTAGCCACTGTCAAGGGAAACATCCTTTGATTTTTCCAAAGTCAGAGAAGGTTCTTATACAGAGATCCATATTTTTCAAGTTTTTGCACATTATTTATTTAAAATAATAATGGAAATTATCATATTGATTAGAAAATTCTAAGAAAATTTTGGAAGGTCCACTATGGCCAGAAAAGCTTTTGGAAATAATTCCATGGGTCAGGTCATTTAAAATGCCTTTAAATTTTACAAACACTAAATCACTAAGATAATTAATTTTGGAAAAAATAAACATTTGAAAGATTTGATTTTTGATCTCCACTATGATTTATGATCCAGAGAACTCATCATAAAAATTTCAAAATATTTTGAGTTCATTTGACAGCTTAAGTTGATTTTTAAAGATAAGTACCACTTTTGGTATTTAAATGATTTTAAAAAAATCAAAATATAACTCAAAAAATTATGAAACTTAGTTTTTTGAGTTCCCTATGATCAGAGATATTTTATAAAAATAAAATAATATTTAGGATAAAAACTTGATTTTTAGCATATTTTAAATATTCAAATAATTAAAAATCCATAAAAATCACAAAAATAATAAAATTCATAGAAATGTTCTAAATTGCTTTCTAATCACTTAGGAACAATTAGAATATTTTTCTTGATTTTCTAAATAAATATATTGAATTTCAAAGCTTAAAAATAATTTTTAAAGGATAAAAATGAGTTTTTCACTAAAATAATTCAAATAAATCAAAGAAAAATTAGAAAAAATATGAAATTTTCTCCTCTAGATTCTCTAACCTCAGAGAGATTTTTTTCAAAGACACAAAACTTAATTTTCACCATTTAAAATATTTTATTTTTATTAAATAACCCAAAATTTAAAATAATTCTAATAAATTACAGAGAGTTCAAAAAATTATGAAATTTGATTCGAAGACTTATCTAGTCTAGGTCTACCTCTAGTAAAAATTTCAAGGGATTATACTTTACCTTGGTCAAGTTAGGAATTTTCTTTGAAAAATCTTATTTTTGCATGAAAATAATTATATAAATTAAATTAAATTTTGAAAAATCAAATTTTCTCCTCTGATGTCTTAATTGACTCATGAATATGATAGGATAAAAATTTCAAAGTAATTTGAATTGAATTTGACAAATTATGAAGTGTTAGAGCCTTAGGGGTAGATGTGTAATTTTGGAAATTTAGCCTTAATTAACATTTAGGCTTAATTTAAAAAGGGAAATGGGTAACCTCTGATCCTAATCAATTTATTTGATGCTTGAAACACAGGGGGTTAACTTTTGGAAACCAATTTCACTTTCCTCATTAAAAAAATAAGTTAATAAATTTCTAAATCATTAGAAATTTGGAAGTTTATTAAAAATAAATGATCTTGGATTTAGGGGTATGACTTTTGAAGCCAATAATTAATCAATTTAATACCCCTACTTTGATTTTCAAATAGAATCCAAATCATGAATCATGACCACTTAAAGCTTAACCCTTTTTAAAACTAATTAAGACACTCACTTAGGTCTTAAGGGCTTAATAGTGACTTAGGCCAAATCAAAATTGACTAAACAAGGATTAGAGAAATAAACATAATTAAATCAAACATCCTTGAAACACAACTAAGCCCAATTAGGGTTAAAAATTTGGCTAAGTGTTCAAATTACACTAACTTGCCTTTTTAAGGGTCTTCACCCACATAATTTTCAAATTAAATGATAAGTGATAATTACCGTATTCTTAGGGATAATTGAGACATCAATCCTCACTGAGTAATAAGGGTATTTACAGGATGAACCATTAAGCAACAAAATAACTTTAAATGGACTTAAGGGTTTTCACCAGTTGGTGAGAGGGAGGCATGGAGCTGCTTCCTCCTCCCAACTTGTTGGATACCTCAGAGGTTTATTAAACTTAATATACTTTGCTCAATGAAATCATCCTTAATTAAACTTTTAAGAACTCACCAAAATGTAACATAGAGTTAGGAAAACCACCAGAACTTTACTTTTCCTGCTTTCATAAATGCCCTCACATGCATTTTTAAGTTTCAAGTGGTGCAACGAGAAGACTCGTCAGGTACGCTTTTATAGTTTATAGTATCGTCTTTCTTCTGCCTTTTCCTTACATATTTTATGCTTGCATTTACCTACATGTATGAAAACAAGATAAACTTGCATGTTAACTAAAACTAAAATCGAAACCAAAATTAAAATCAACCAAGATAAAATTCATTGCCATAACATTCAAAATATAAAACAACTCAAAATTTAATCACAAACATCACACAAAACTACAACTTCAACTAAATTAAGACAGCTCTCATGGATGATAGGGAATCCCTCGAAGGAGGTAACCTACGGTTGCTAACGAGGCTTCCCACGGTTTAAATGAAATTATGGAATTCATTAAATTAAGTTTAGTATGTTAATTTGGACTAAGTGAATCCAATAGAAAATAGTGGTGCCAGAACGAGGGAACCGTAGGATCCTAACCGGTGTCGCTCTAATCAACTTTAATATGCCCTCATAAAATTTAAAGAACTTCAACCATAAGGCCACCTGATTTAACATTATAACTTGACACACTAGATAACTCAAACTCATTGCGGCAAGGAGCTTGGAGCTAGCATGGTGGGCAGCACGACCATCTTCAACAGCAAAACCTATCTTCCCAAGCTAAACAAATCTTCCTTCCTTAGAGTTAAACAACAAAGCCATAGGAATTCGAGGTTGATTTCTTATGCAACGTAAATCCTCACCTTATCTTTAGGCCTTTGCATAGCCCTGCTATACAATATAAGCCCTAACTCGTCTTAGGATTCTGAGGTTGTCGTTTATCACAATCTAAATCCTCACATCTTCAAAGCTTTTGTGTGATTGTTTTACACGAATGTAAGCCCTGATAAATAAAATTGGCAGGATGAAACACCTAAATATCTCTCCTCAAACTGAAGCCAGACATTAGAATAGCTTGGGAAGTCATTGGGGTTCTCCCATGGATCCATGACATCCCCTAGTTCTTCCTCCTTTGGACTCTACAGTAAAATGTTCCAAATTTGAATCAATCCCCTTTCACACCTCTACGTCCGATTTCATTGAAAAGTCATATCATTTGAAACTCCTTGAAGATAATATTTCCTGATTTTTATCAAGAGTCTTCCTAAGTGACTTTGGTCATTTAAGATGTAATTAACTATAGGGGCTTGCCCTTATAGGAAGCATGTCCAAACCCAATTTAATATAAACCCTATTTAATTCTTTATATTAAATAGGGGAACTTCTAGGCAAATATAAAGGTTTTGCAGACCAAACGGATGTCATATATTCCTTAGTTTATTTGATCGAGTCTCATCCTCAAGTCTTGTGTTTATCCTTCGGGATAGATACAAGGTTTGAGGTATAGTGCTCTTTCATTTAAACTACAAAAAATATGGGGTCAGTTTGATTTTACAACTTCAACATCCATCCAAAGTGGGCGAAGAGATTTCAATTCCGGTGACCGACAGCTTCTTACGGGCAACTCCCCTCCAACCAAAAATATCGACGACATAAGTGTTTATCTTTGTGTCTACACTTGATTTAAATTTAGATTTCTTATTTATGTGCATGATTTCTACTTTTAAACTCAAGTGTGATTCTATTTTCTCCATGTATTTTGAATAGTTTTCTTTATCTTTTTTCCTTAAAATGATAAGTTTTTAAATACTTAAAGGAAATGTGTGATATATTAGACTTCAATTTTGGAAGAAGTTGTGATGATTTGAAATCTCGCACTTCAATTAATTCTTGATTTGGTCAATTAAGATGTTAATACCAGTTATGAAAACATGTAAGATTTGAGATGGTATTGTCTTAGCCAACAAATGGTTGGAATCATATATTGATAATATGAATGAGAATGTAGTTCATGAGATTGAGTGTAAATAAATAGGGAAATAAACTTTTCAATGGTGTAGTATTAGAGGACTTTAGAGTGATGGGCTAAATCCCCAATTTGATTTTATAGTTTTAGGTTTTGATACGAGATGTTAGCCCACAGGTGGAGAGAGAAGAGAGAACTCTAAAGTTAGAGCTAGTATCTTCACTGCCTAGCGGGTCTTCAAGACTATTCAAACTATAGATTAACCAATGATCTTTATAGCAACTATTGTAAGGGTAAAGAATATTACTGCTCCTATTTGGCACAACACATTTAGTATTCTTCCACAACAAAATTTTTATATTTATCACTACTTCATAATAAGGAAAAAAGATATTTTATTTATATTACCTTCATCTTGCAAGTATTTTAGTTAAGTTAATTAGTTGTTTACTTTATTTTCAAATTATCAAAAATTATAAAAAGAAGTGAACTTTCATTCCTAATTTAGCATCTTAAGTTTAAGTAAGAATATATTGCTAAGTAAAATTTTGTTATCTAAATCTAGTTCTCCCTATGGTTCGATATTCGGGACTTAATCAGAAAGTTTTATATTACTTGATAACAATATATATACTTGCGTACTATCCCATATTTTAAATTATAATTGTATTCTTATTTGCTTCATAGTGAAAGATTTACCCAGCTTTTGCTTGGAACCAATTTTTTGGCGTCGTTGCAAATTAAGAATATATATTAAGGAAATTAATCACATATATAGTATTTTACATCTATCTATATAGAAAATCGGGATCAAGTTTTTGGCATTGTTATTGATGATGGGTGAGAAAAATAAAATAGTAATTTCTGAAAAAATTTTCAAAAGAAATTTTTAGAAAATAAAATTTTTACTAAGTCTTATTTAAACTTTAAGATTTATTTTAGGAATATTGTAGTGTCATTTTTATATAAAGTTCTTGTTTGTGTGTTTTTATTTTTCATTTTATTTTATTTTATTTTATGTATTTTATAGTAATGTATGCATAGTTTAGGTTCTGCGGGACTTGTGCCTTACGATTCTGAATTTGAAAGAACTATTATAAAAAGTAAAAATTAAAAATTACTGAAAATTTTCAAGAAATGGCAAATCAAAATAATCAAATTTTTGAAGAGTTTAGGCCTTCAAGAGATTATGCAAACCCTACGGTGGATGGCTTCAATGTTGTATTCAAAAACCCAGTGTAGTGGCTAATTCATTTGAACTTAAACCTTTTTTTATCCAAGTGGTATCAAACAATCAGTTTGGGGAGCACCAACTGAAAATCCAAATTTATTTCTTGCCAATTTTATAGAATTGTGTGCTACATTAAAATATGATGGTGTATTAGATGATGCTATAAGACTTAGATTCTTTCCTTCATCACTGAGGGATAAAGCTAAGATATGGTCACATTCATTATCACATAGATTTATCAGAACTTGGAGTGATTTAGCGCAGAAATTCCTTGTTAAATATTTTTCACCATCAAAAACTGTGAAACTTAAAAATGATATTATACTTTTTTGTCAGTTTGAAGGGGAACTTATTTATGAAGCATGTGAACGATTTAAAGAACTCTTAAGAAAGTGTCCACACCATGTTATACCATATTGGTTAGTAATTCAAACTTTTTATAATAGATTAGCTGGATATCTTAGATCTCTTATCGATGTTGTTGCTGGTGGTTTATTAATGTCAAAACAATTTCACGACGCTTATGCTTTAATTGAAGAGATGGCTACAAATAATTTTCAATGACCTTTTGAAAGGTTAAATCTTAAGAAAGTAATCAATATTCATGAAACTGATGCGTTTGTCATGCTAGCAAATCAAGTTGCTGCAATTCCAAGGAAGTTAAACTAATTTGGAATGAATTTTTCTTGACCAATTCCTATGATTGAAGAGAATTCAATAGGCCAAATGGTAGATTCTCAAGTATCGTTAGAAACGTTAAATGACATAAATAATAAGTAGAATAACTCATATTTAAATAATTATAACCCAGGTTGGAAGAACCATCCCAATTTTAACTGGAACAATACTTCGAGGGGTAATAATCAACAATGGGGGAACAACCAAGTAAAACCATTGAAACCATTGGGAAACTGGAACAATCAAGGGAATAATAATTATAGACGTACTTATTCTCTAGGTTTTAACAGTAATCCACAATTTAAGGAGAAGAAGTTGTCTATAGAAGAAGTGGTGTTATAAATGGGAAATCAGTTACAAAGTCAAGGAGCAAAAATTAGAAATATTGAGAATAAATTGGGAAAAATAGCAAATTTGTTAAGTACTAAATCCTTAGGAATACTTCCTAGTAATACAGAAGTAAATCCAAATGACCAGAATAAAGAGCAAATAAAAGTCGTTCAACTTAGAAGTGGAAGAGAATCAGAATTGGAAGGTAGAGTTCAAAAAGAGACTGAAGTAGAGAGAGGACGATTGTAGAACCAAAAGTTGGCACTTTAAAAGGTTTTGAAAGACATATTTCTCCACATAAAGTTGATTTAGAAAAACCACCAACTCTATTTCCTTAGAGGCTTCGACAACAAAAATTGTATAAGCAATTTCCAAAATTTTTGGAAATTTTTAAGAAGCTTACAATTAATATTTCATTTGCTGAAGCTCTAAAACAAATGCCAAGCTATGTGAAGTTTATGAAGGATATTATTAACAGGAAAAGGAAGTTTGAAGATAATGAGACAGTTGCATTTAGTGAGGAGTGCAGTGCTATAATTCAGAAAAACTTCCTGAACAGCTTAAAGATTTCGGTAACTTTACAATTCCATGTGCAATAGGAGACAAATTTTATGGGAAAGTTTTATGTGATTTAGGAGCAAGCATCAACCTTATGCCATTATCAACATTTAAAAGATTAGGATTAGGAGAAATAACTCCTATTACTGTAACTCTACAGTTAGCAGATTGTTCAATAACATATCCTAAAGGAGTTATAGAAGATATCCTTGTGAAAGTGGATCAATTTATTTTTCCTGTTGATTTTAGTGTGTTAGATATGGAGGAAGATAAAAAGATATCTATCATTTTGGGAAGACCTTTCCTAACCACAGGAAGAGCAATGATAAATGTGCAAAAAGAAGAATTAACTATGTGCGTCAATGATCAAACTGTTGCATTTAATATTTCCAAATCAATGAAATACCCTGTAAAAGGTAAAGCTGATGAATGTTATAGAATGGATGTTATAAGATATTTAAATGAATGTCATTTCAAAGCAACTTATGAAAAGAATTCTGAGATGAAAGAGTTGGAAAACAAGCAAGAAGAGGAATTAAATCAATATGAAGATTTATATAAGGAAGATTCAAACTATGTTCGAGAAAGTTTTGAAGTTTTGGACACAAAAACAAGATACATCTTTTTGTCCATCAATTGAAAAATTTGTTGAGCTTGAGTTGTAGCTACTTCCTGAACATTTGATGTATGCCTTTTTAGGTGATTCTTCTACATTGCATGTCATAATTTCCTCAAAATTAACTATAGAAGGTGAAGAAAGTTTGATGAAAGAGTTATAAGAAAGTTTTTGGATGGATAATTGCTGATATAAAAGGAATCTGTCCTTCAATTTGTATGCATATAATTCATATAGAAGAGAACTGCAAACCTTAGGTTGATCCTCAAATAAGATTGAATCCTATTATGAAAGAAGGTGTTAATAAAGAAATTTTAAAGTGGTTAGATGCTGAAATTATCTACCCTATTTCAGATAGTGCATGGGTTAGTCCAATTTATTGCGTTCCTAAGAAAGGAGGAATGACTGTGACTTTGAATGAACAGAATGAGTTAATACCAACAAGATAATTCACAGAATAGAAAATATGCATCGATTATAGAAATCTAAATCTCGCCACAAGAAAAGATCATTTTTCACTACCCTTTCTATATCAGATGTTGAATAGACTAGCTAAGAATAAATACTTTTATTTTCTTGATGGATTTACTGGTTATCACCAAATACAAATAGCTCCTAAGGATCAAGAGAAAATAACTTTTACCAATCCTTACGGTACATTTGCTTTTAGAAAAATGCCCTTCGGTTTATGTAATGCACCTGGTACATTTCAAAGATGCATGATACACATTTTTTGTGATTTAAATGAAAAAGGGATTAAAGTTTTTATGGATGATTTTTTAGTGTTTGAAGCTTCATTTGAATCATGTTTAGAACATCTATAAAAAATTATTAAGCGATGTGAAGAAACAAATTTAGTTCTTAATTGAGAAAAATGTCAATTTATAGTAGCAGGAGGAATAGTTTTGGGACATCAAATTTCAGAAAATGGTATGGAAGTAGGCCATGCAAATATTTAAGTGATCACTAATTTACCTCACCCAACAAGTGTGAAGGAAATTAAGAGTTTTTTTTGGACATGTTGGATTCTACAGGCGTTATATTAAAGACTTTTCAAAAATTGCTAAGCCTCTATGCCATTTACTTGAAAAAGATGTAATTTTTAATTTTGATGAAAAGTGCCTGAAAGCTTTTGAATCACTAAAAGAAAAATTAGTCACTACATCAATTATTGTTTCACCAGATTGAGAAAAACCTTTTGAATTAATGTGCGATGCTAGTGATTATGCTATTGGAGCTGTTTTAGGACAAAAACATGATATGATTTTCAAGTTTATATACTATGCTAGTAGAACTCTTAATGAAACTTAAATTAATCATATCACAACTGAGAAAGAGTTATTAGCAGTACTATATGATTTTGATAAATTTTGATATTACTTAATTGGAACTAAATGTATAGTGCATACAGATCATTCTGTTATTAACAATTTAATGAAAAAGAAGGACGCAAAACCAAGATTAATAAGATGTGTTCTTCTTTTGCAAGAATTTGACTATGAAATAGTAGATATAAAAGGACCTGAGTATCAAATTGCTGATCATTTCTCCATGCTTGAATTAGAAAATTACTCTATTTTGAGAAAGAAATTAATGAACATTTTCCAGATGAAGAATTATTCAATGTTAATGAGTGGCGTGTTCCATGGTATGCCAACATTGTGAACTTCATTATTAGTGATATTATACCATATTGAATGACATACAAATAGAAGAGGAAATTTGTATCTGAAGCTAAGACTTATTTTTGGGATGACCTATTTTTATATAAACAAAGAAAGAATCTTATTATTTGAAGATGTGTACCTTTAGAAGAAACTTATGAAATTATCCAAAAATGTCATAATTTTGATTTTGGGGGACACTTTGGTGTTGATAAAATAACATACAAAATTTTACAACTTGGATTTTATTGGCCTACAATCTTTAGAGATGTTAACACTTATATCAAAACTTGTGATTGATGTCAGTGATAG
>NEWO01000053.1:1467434-1510964 GCA_003013225.1 Phalaenopsis aphrodite
GTTGTTTTACCTCGATGTGATGCTCAAAGTGTTGCAAAATTTTTAAGAATAAATATATTCTATAGATTTGGGAAGCAACTTCTAGAAGATTCATTGAATGGAGACACCTTTTTTAAGAAACACCAATACACCCCTTGGATTTTTATAAGAAAAGACTAGATTTTTTAGGAGAGAGGGCCAGCCATCCATAAAACTTCACAGTCCATTGCCACCGTCACCGCTACCGCCGTCGACGGCCACCTTTATTTTATTTTATTTTAATTTGAGTGTTAGTTTGTATTGTGAGAGAAGGAAGTGAATTTAAAGAAACTCCAATGCATTTGATGGAGAGAATTTGAGAAAAGTGTTTATTTTTGTGTATACACTTGGTTTTAATTTAGATTTCTTGTTTGTGTACATGATTTCTAGTTTTAAACTCATGTGTGGTTGTGTTTTCTCCATGGATTCTGAGTAGTTTTCTTTATCTTTTTCCTTAAAATGATAATTTATTAAATATTTAAAGGAAATTGTGTGAAGTATTAGACTTCAATGTTGGAAGAAGTTGTGATGATTCAAAACCTTGCACTTCATTTACTTCTTGATTTGACCAATTAAGATGTTAATCCCTGTTGTGAGAACATGTAAGATTTGAGATGGTATTGTCTCAATTAACAAATGGTTGGAATCACGTATTGATTTCATGAATGAGAATGTAGTTCATAGGGTTGAGTGCAAGTAAATAGGGAAATAAACTTTTTAAGGGTGTAGAATTAGAGGACTTTAGAGTGACAGGCTAAAGACTCCAATTTGATTTATAGTTTAAGGTTTTTATACGAGATTTTAGCCCCCAGGTGAGGGAGAAGAGGGAAATCTAGAGTGAGAGCCAGTATCTTCTATGCCTAGCCAGTTCTCAAGATTATTCAAACTATAGATTAACCAATGTTCTTTATAATATCTCTAGTAAGGGTAAAGAATATTATAGCTTCTATTTGTCGCAACACATTCAACATACTTTCACAACAAAATTTTTATATTTATCACTGATTCATGATAAAGAAAAAGATATTTTATTATATTGCCTTAATCTTGCAAGTATTTTAGTTAAATTAATTAGTTGCTTACTTTATTTTCAAATTATCAAAAATTATAAAAAGAATCAAACTTTCATTTCTAATTTAGCATCTTAAGTTTATGTAAGAATATATTGCTAAGTAAAATTTTGTTATCAAAATCTAGTTCTCCCTGTGGGTTTGATATTCAGGACTTAATCATAAAGTTTTATTTTAGTTGAAAACAATATGTATACTTGCATAGTATCTCATATTTAAAATTAAAACTGCATTCTTATTTGTTTCATAGTGAAAGATTTACCTAGATTTTGCTTGAGACCAAGCTTTTGGCGTCGTTACAAATTAAGAATTTCTATTAAGAAAACTAATCGCATACATCGCATTTTACATATATCTATATAGAAAATCGGGATCATCCGTGAGGGGAGGTGCTTAAGCAGCCATGGCCATGGTGGTCAGGAGGGCAATTCAGAGGGTGGAAAGAGTTGTTGAGGTGGAGGGCTAAGAGGCACAGTTCACTAATGGAGAAGTGCCACAATGGAGAGGTTTGAATTTGGGTCCAAAGTTTGGGGGAAGCTCTTAGTTTGAAGCTTTCCGATAACTAGGGTGGCCATGGTTGGTGGCTAGTTGGGTCAGGGGAGCCAGAGGAACTTAAAGGTGATGGCTTGGGGGCTTAGGAAGGCTGGTGACAAAACTTTCCTTTGGTTTAGCCATTTTTATGAAGAAATCCCCCATTTTTGGGGACCCTTGTCCATGGCTCACCTAGGGTGGGCTAAGACTATTTTTTTAGCATCTTAAGAGGTTAACTAAAGCAGGAAAGGATTATGCATAGGCTAATTACAATGGGTTGAGCTAATTTGGGTCTTGGGCTCAAAATTAGGGTTTTGGCTTAGACTTGGGTTTGGTTTTGGCTAGAGTTTGGATTTGGATCAATTGAAAGTTCAATTTGGTGTAGAATATTGATATGAGGAATTTGGGAATCAATTGAGTGAAAATTGAAAGGCTATGGGGTTTAATTTAGTGAGATTTTGAATTTTGGCCAAAGTTGGGGATTTTGGTTTAGATTGGATTTGGGCTAGGCTTGAGCTTGGGTCTAATCCAATTTAAGGTTCAAATTAATCTAAGGGAATGTTATGAAGAGTTTAGGATTCAAATTTGGGGAATTTAAATGGGTTAGGGAGTTCAATTTTGTGGAATTTTGAAACTAAGCTTGAATTAGGCATAGGATTTGGAGTTGAAATTGGGTTAAATTGGGCTAGGGTTTGGTTTCAATTGGATTTAGACATGATGAAATTTGATTTGGNAGAAATTCCTGAAGAATTGGAAGATAATTTGAAACAGAAGAGTAACATAGAAGATATTGATCTAGAATCTAAATTATCTAGAGAGAACTTGATTCAAAACTTGGGAGATCTTGAATTATCATATAAAGATCCATTTCTTATAAATTTTAAGGATGATATTAATATGCAAATTGAGAAAATTACTAGAAGAATATTGGATCTAGAAATAAATATGAGGAACAATGATAAGAATCAATATGAAAAGGAAGAGCTGAAAGAAAATTTTAAATTTGAGGACTTTGTAGGTTTCCCTGGATCTGAAAAAGATTGGACGATTGATCAAGAATTACTTAATTGGAATTTTGATCCAGGTGGAATCATTTCTTGGGCTAGCGACGTTAAACCAAGTGCTTTATGGGAGGCAACCCATAGTTATCTGTGTGATTGGATTTAGTTTGCTTAAGAGTCATGATTGTTAGTGTTGTATTGTGTTTGTTTTAGTGTGGATTGATCTATTTGCTTGATGTTTGGTAGATGTTTGGATTGTAAGTGGTTTGATTTACTTTTTTGTGTGTCATGAGAGAGATGATTCCTTAAATTCTTATTATGGTTAGACTTGTATGTTCTCGTGTAGTAGTTGGATTGACGAGTCCACTATAACTCGGGCTTCACCCAAATTGAGTTTTATAAGAGACATTATGAATTTTAACTGTGATAGTTCCATATCATATTTGTTACTTCTTTTCTCGGACTTTATTTTCATTTGATAGGAGTCACGAACCTATTTAATGAGTAACTTGTGGATGATCTTACACTATCCTTATAACTGTTAGAGGTGCTTAATTATTGAGATATGGTGATGTCTGGTGTTGGTGCTCGAGAACCGATATATCAGGGATAATCTTGTCTTTGAGATTAGAATCTATAAAATCATTTATAAGCACCCAATATATTTGTGTAGGGATTCTGTTAGAAATTGGAAGTAAATTAGTGAGATGATATGAGATGGAGGAAAAATTGACCTCATTTATCTTGTTTGTGTGTTTATGTTTGTGTTTGTGTTTGTGTTACACTTTATAAGAATTGAAGAACATTTTTATATTTTAATGCTGATACATGTTATGCTAGTTAGAACTTTGTTTAGTTAATTTCATTCTAGCATGTTTAGTTTAGATTTACTTTCAACTACATGTTTTCTATCCTAAAAATAATTGTAGATGTTTTTGATAGAAATTTGTGGTGGATGGAATTTCTAAACTATTTTTCTTTCTACTTATATTTTCTGCACTAAATGTTATACATGCTAAAAATCAAGTTTGGGAGTACGAAGAAAAATGAAATTTTAAATTGAATAAACTTCATTTTAGTTTAATATTATTGCAAGCATGTTTTAGGCTTAATTTACTTACTCCTGTTGTCATTCTATCTTGATTATGCATGCATATAAATTTGATTGGATGTTGCAGTAGTTAGTAGATTCAATTACTTTTTCTTCCTGCTACATTTTATAGAATTAATTGCAAAATATTGAAAAATTTAAGTTTGGGGGAGGAAAGAAAAAGATTAACTATTAAATGTTCTCAATTTAATATTTTTAAAAATTATTAATATGATTTTATGTAGTGAATTTAATTCAGAGAACTATATTTTGTAGATATTTAAATATTATGGTAAATTTAAAGGAATATTTTTGTAATGAAAATTAATTTTGTAGATTAAGATAGTATAAGAGAATAAGACTATAGTTAACTATTTAAAGTAAAGGAAACTATATTTTGAAGTATTAAGAATCTTGGAAATTCATTTGAGAAGAAAAGATTGAGGCTCAATGATGTAAAAGCTATGAAATATTTATAAGGTAAAGGAATGCTTTGAGTTTCAAATTTAGGGAAAGAAAGGTGATGTTCAAAATCATTAAAGGCTATCCAGATATAGTAATCCTCACTTGAAAAAGGAGAAAAGAAATAATTGACAACAATCCCTGAAAAGAAAAGAAATATATACAGGATTGAAAGCAATCCAAATGAAAAATAGAAAATAAAAGAAAAAAAAAGTGAGGAGAAGCTTGAGGAGATGCCTAATCAAAAATTGGCTTCACTGGACCTACCTAAAGGGAAAACCTAAATACATTCCTAAACTTATATTTATGGATTAGCATCTTTTACTAGTAGTGTTCTCATGAAGTTCCTATCATTTGAATATTCTAAGTGACTTGATATTACAACATATAGTCATTCTTGAAATGAATAGAAAACTAGAACTCTTAAACTTGATGACTAGATAATCTTGTACCTACAGAGTTAATTTAATTACTTGAATTTTTTCTGAAAATCTCACTATGGTATTTACTTATTACAAACTTATAGTATTTTTGAATTAAAACTTTACTACAATAGATCATAACTTTTATCTAGTACTAAAATTACTTGAGGACAAGTAATAGTTAAGTTTGGGGGATTTTGACCAAACGAAAATATGTTGAGATTTTCATACCTATTTTACACTGATTTTGATGATATTGCACTTTAAAGAAGGGTATTTTTGATGTTTTGTTGCAGGAAAGTTGTTTTCATGCTTATTTTGTAGGGCTATCTGTTATGAACGCAACACAACTGAAATGGGGGCAAAACGGAGCTAAAACGGAGCCAAACGGAGCCAAATGGTGGAGCTGCGCAGTCTGCCCGCTGACGGCAGAATTTACTTGAGAAGACCAAAAAATGACAGAAAAGCTCGCCGACAGCGTCCTTGAGCCTGTCGACGGCGCCCGGGACGACTAGGAACCAAATTTTGGCGGTTATGAGCTGAAATTCAACGTATTTGGACGCTTTTTGAAAGGTTGCTTGTGGCAACTCTTCATACTTCGTCCTNCAGGAGGGCAATTCAGAGGGTGGAAAGAGTTGTTGAGGTGGAGGGCTAAGAGGCACAGTTCACTAATGGAGAAGTGCCACAATGGAGAGGTTTGAATTTGGGTCCAAAGTTTGGGGGAAGCTCTTAGTTTGAAGCTTTTCGACAACTAGGGTGGCCATGGTTGGTGGCTAGTTGGGTCAGGGGAGCCAGAGGAACTTAAAGGTGATGGCTTGGGGGCTTAGGAAGGCTGGTGACAAAACTTTCCTTTGGTGTAGCCATTTTTATGAAGAAATCCCCCATTTTTGGGGACCCATGTCCATGGCTCACCTAGCGTGGGCTAAGATTATTTTTTTAGCATCTTAAGAGGTTAACTAAAGCAGGAAAGGATTATGCATAGGCTAATTACAATGGGTTGAGCTAATTTGGGTCTTGGGCTCAAAATTAGGGTTTTGGCTTAGACTTGGGTTTGGTTTTGGCTAGAGTTTGGATTTAGATCAATTGAAAGTTCAATTTGGTGTAGAATATTGATATGAGGAATTTGGGAATCAATTGAGTGAAAATTGAGAGGCTATGAGGTTTAATTTGGTGAGATTTTGAATTTTGGGCAAAGTTGGGGATTTTGGTTTGGATTGGATTTGGGCTAGGCTTGAGCTTGGTCTAATCCAATTGAAGGTTCAAATTAGTCTAAGGGAATGTTATGAAGAGTTTAGGATTCAAATTTGGGGAATTTAAATGGGTTAGGGAGTTCAATTTGGTGGAATTTTGAAACTAGGCTTGAATTAGGCATAGGATTTGGAGTTGAAATTGGGTTAAATTGGGCTAGGGTTTGGTTTCAATTGGATTTAGACATGATGAAATTTGATTTGGATTTGAAATTAGGGAAGTTTGAAATCAATTTGGTGGAAATTGGGGGTGCTTTCTGACCAAAGAAAAATATATTGAGATTTTCATACTTATTTTACACTAATTTTGATGATATTGCACTTTAAAGAAGGGTATTTTTTATGTTTTGTTGCAGGTATGATGAATTATGGACTTTTGAAGAAAAAGAAGCAAAAACGGTGCAATTTGGAGCAAAAACGAGCAAGAAATGATATTTTGCCCTGTCACCTTTTGATAAGTTTTTGGATGTTTAATCTCTTTTACACTTCTTGCATATTTTTGAATGAGATTACACTTTAAAGGAAGGTTGTTTTCATGCTTATTTTTTAGGGCTATCTTTTATGAACGCAGCGCAACTGAAATGGGGCGAAACAGAGCTAAAACAGAGCCAAACGGAGCGAAATGGTGGAGCTGCGCAGTCTGCCCGCCGACGGCGGGATTTACCCGAGAAGACTGAAAAATGACAGAAAAGCTCACCGACAGCGCCTTCGAGCCCGCCGACGGCGCCCGGGACGACTAGGAACCGAATTTTGGCGGTTATGGACTGAAATTCAACGTATTTGGATGCTTTTTGAAAGGTTGCTTGTGGAAACTCTTCATACTTCGTTCCTACACTTTAAAAGAACAAATTTAGGTTAGAAAAAGAGGATTTTTTATGAGAGGAATGTTAGGAAAAGTGTGGACAAAGTTTAGGTTTCTTTGAATAGGAGTAGAAATGTAGATTTCTTCCCTTTTGGAGAGATTGGAGAGGGGATTTTGAGAGAATTTGTAAGGAGATGTTCTAGCATTGCATGGATCGGCAAGAGACTTTGTGGGAGAGACTTTCTTCTTTCTTTCAAGGGAAAAAGCTAAGTATTGTGTTCTTCATTATCTTATGGTTTTGTAAACACTTATCTAGTGGATTTGCTTTGGTTAAATGAAGTTTCCGTTGTGTTTTCTTCGTGCTTTGTGATGGGCTTCTCTTACTCTCTCTTCTTATTTGGAAATAATGGCATGAGAAGATTATGTCGTTGTTTTTATTTTACTTTTCTTTTGTAATGAGTAGAATTCACGTTTAGGATTTTTTGATGCATGTTAGAAATAGATTTAATTATCAATGTGATGGTTTTTACTTGCACTTTATTTACATTACAATAAAAGCTGTTGTAGTGTTAAAGTTCGTTGTAATTGCATTAAGACCCGAGAGGGCTGTGTAATTTTCAAAAAAGTAGAACCACATTCAGATTCCATGGATGGTTAAGTTCATGGGAGTTGAATGCAAATAAATAGGAAAATATACTTTAATGGGCGTAGAATTTAAGATTTTAGGGTGACTGACTAAAATCCCCAATTTGGTTCTATTGTTTGAGTACTGAAGCAAAGATGTTAGCCCTCAGGTGAGGGGAACGTGGGATCTCCGAAGTGAGAGCCGGTATCCTCCCAGCCTAGCCACGGATTCAGTAAACAAGCATAAGATTAGTCAATGTTCTTTATGCCTGGACCAAAGGGTAAAGAATAGGATTGCTCCTATTTGACACATACAATATTTAATGCATCTCATTCCTTTACATTATTCAATTCATTACATAAGAATAGTAGTTTGTAATATCTCAAAATTCTTCAAACCAATTCACCCAAAAAGGGTTATCTTTAGAATTAATATTCGCATTTAGTTATAGTTACTATCTTTACATTTAACACTTGCATTTAGGAGTAGTTGCTAGATAAAACATCATTTTAATCGACATTCCTAGCTAAGGACTAATTGTAGTAGACTAGGATTTGACTAAAAACCTCTTACCTCGCTTCCCTATGGGATCGATAAACGGGACTCCACTAGAGCCCTGTATTACTTGAGCGATACTTATACTTGCATTTGAAATTGTGACTTTACAAAATCATTATAAATAATAAATCTGGGTTCATAAATTCTTGTATATAAAAAGTCGTTGTCACTTTCGAGACTTTAGGCATTTAGGGGTAAAATTGGGATTTTGGTCAAAATTGGTCAATTTGGTCAAATTGGGCCCAATTGATGGCTAAGATTGGTTTTGAGAATGTTTGGAATGATTGGGGAGGTTTTGGGATTTTTTGGGCCATGAGGGGAATTTTCGTAATTTTGGTAAAATTAGGGGTATTTTGGTTATTTTGAAAATTTTAAGGTGTTTTGGACTCTTTTGAAAATGGTTTTAAATGGTTTCGTATGACTTTTGGACAAATTTTGAGGATTTTGGAAACTTTTGAAAATTTACGGTTTCATGGGCAATTTAGTAATTTTGGGAAAGTTTGTGGGCAAATAGCCAAAATTATGAATTTGGGTAGAATATGATCAATTGAGTATGCTAATCATAAATTACCCTTATGGTGCCATAAGGCCAAGGGAGATCCCATTTTGGATCCTCCATGTGTTGGTCTTAGCCAAACCCTAGCGTAGGGCTAGAGGTTTGGGGGACCATCCGCATGAGTTTCTAAAAGAGTGGCGAACCAGGTTAAGCATGATTGGTTAAGGGTTATAGGTTGGGAGTGAAAGTGAGGGGTTCAAGTGTGTGTGTGCAAGACTGACCAAAACTACACCACTCAGGGCTAACCCAAAGGCCAGACAGTCCTATGGGGATTCCTCTTGAGCTCCCCCATGTTTGGCTCCATCTTACTAAGTGCTTGAGGTTAGAACCAAACACGTAGAACTCCAAGAAAAGCAAAGAGGTATTTAAAATTTCTGATGGGGTAGGGTTTCATCACTAGTCCTCTAAGATTATTAAAAGTCCTATGGCTAGATCCTAGGCTTCTAAGGTAGGAAGACTAGACCTCAACAAAAAGTGAGGTCAACAACATTTACTTTTAGATTTACTACAATAAAGCCTTTTAGACTCTAAAGTAGACCTCATAATTCAAGTTTTTCATGAACTCTTTCTCTAGTTTCATCTACAAAAAGAATATCATTAGCAAATAGCATACACCAAGGTACACCCTTCTGTAAATGTCCAATAAGAGCATCCATAACTAAAGTAAAAGGATATGGCCTTAAATCGATCCTTGATGTTATCCAAATAAAATAGGAAAATATTTGGTCAACCCCTCTTTTATTCAAACACAATTAACAACTCTAATACAAATATTTTTAATGACTTTCATATAAGTTATATCAACCTCAATCTTATTTAGAACTCTTCAAAGAACTTCTCTTGGAACCCTATCGTAAGTTTTTTTAAATGAACATATGCAAATTCTCCTTACTCTATCCGTACATCTCCATTAAGCATGTCAAAAAATTTATTCTTTCCATAATTGACTTGATCGACAAGAATCCAAACTATTTACGAGTGAACTTTGTATTATGTCTTAGAAGTTGTTCAATTACTCTGACCCATAATTTTAACGTATGACACATTAATTTTATTTCTTTATAATTTGCACACACTTATGCAACCCCTTTATTCTTAAGAATAAGTACAAACTACTCTTCCTCCACAATTCGACATCTTATTAATTTTTAAGATAAAAATAAAAATTTTAGTAAGCCGAATAATTTTCAAATCTCTTAAATATTTCAACACTTCTTTTGGGATACCATCAAGTTCTATTGATTTTCAACGATTGATTTTCTCTAAAGCCTTCTGAACTACCTTTTTACCGAAGCGATGGTAAAAATAAAAAATAATAATTATTATTAACAATATTAAAATCACCAAACTTCATTGGAGAATTTATCAAAATATCTGACCCACCTATGTTGAATATATGATAAAAGCACTTTTTAATTTTCAACTTCAATACACTTTATTTGAATTTAATCTTATTTTCTCTCTTTGTTTTGCCAGTTTATACATGTCTTTTACTAATTTTAGTATATAATATATTATAAAGATACTACAAATAAAGTTCTTAGCTCCACAAATAATTCTCTTAGAATCCCGACGGGTCACGTTATATTTCTCTAAATTATTTAAACTTCTACTTTTAAACCAATGTTTATAACAACACTTCTTATATTTTATCTTTTCTTGCACATTATTATTACAACATCAACTATTTTTATTTATAATAACTTTTCTTTTGTTTCTTCAAGTACATCTTTTGCTACTTGTTTAATAATCTCACATAAAATTTAGCTTCTTTATGAACATTCCAAATCTTTAAATCTTGAAGTTTGCTCCCAAAATTTTTTTTATTTGTGTCGTTTAAGTGACTCATCTAATGTTATGACAAAATTTCATTTTATTTTTTTATCTTTTATCACTTCATCTTAAAATCCAAAACTAATAATCGATGTGAATATCTAAATTTTCACTTGAAATAACCTTATAATCTTTACATGCTCGACAACTTTTTCTCTCTTAAGAAAATGATCAATTAGTATTTTATTAGATCAAATCTTATAAGTAATAATATGAACATCCATTTTCTTACTAAATTATTAACAATAACAAATCATAAGCCAAAACAAAATCTAATATGACTTTGTTTCATTTTTAATCACTTTAAAACCGTATTCACCATGAATATTTATAAAATATTATACCAACATGATTTTTAAATCTCCTCCAAAATTTTTTTTTAAAGATGTATTATTTGATTTAATTCCTCCCGAACATTTCAAAATTTTTTTTTGAACATATATCTAAATCTATTTGAAAAGCACAAACTCTTATAACATTAATAATCTTAATGTCAACATAATATTTAGGGCTATAACACTAATTCAATTACATTAGCTTTCAAATGCTTATTTATAATTACAATTACATCATTTATAAACGTACTTTCACCTGAATATCAAAGTTTAAAATCAAAGATATTAATATCTTTAATATTTTCTCTTAAATGCATAAGATATATATTTTTTAATAATAATATCTACTAGTTATATTAATTTACTTATGCCAATAAAATTTTTATAAGTTACAATAATTTATTTTTCTAGATCAACCAAATGCGAAAGGCTCGAGTATTTTTTTTTTTGATTTACGCCTCAATTGAAAGTGTATTAAAACCATGTTCATGGCAACTCGCCCACATGAAACCTGCATTACTCTGCAAGTCACCCTAACGAACATTGTCAACCCTATAGGCGAAATGTATCGGCGTTTGTTGCCGGCTACATATGACATTTAAGAGAGGGAAATGACAGAGGAGGTTATAAAAACAAAGAAACTGTATTGTTTTTGGTTCCAAAAGATACGGTCTCGGACCTCAACATCTGCACCTCTTTCTCTCCGACGATCTCCACTTCTCTGGGGAGTTTTTCAGCCCTCGTAATGGCATCCGAAATCCTTACCGACAAGAACTCTGTCTTTAAGCAGCTCAGATCCAAGTCAGAAAACAAGGTAAATCTTTTGCTGTCGCATTTCCGATTTAATTTCCTTTCTCTCGATATCGATTAGGGCTCAAATGTGGTGGTTCTTCCTATCTTATTAATTCTGACCACAATTTTCTGGTTTTTCTTTTCTTTTCAGATGTGCTTTGACTGCAACGCGAAGAATCCCACCTGGGCTTCCGTGACGTATGGGATCTTTCTCTGCATCGACTGCTCATCTGTCCATCGCAGCCTCGGCGTTCATGTTAGCTTCGTTAGGTTTGGATCTTGCGAATCCTTACAATTCTTTTTCCTTAAATTTGTAGGGCTTTATCTTGGTCGATTTTGCGGTTTTTTCTTAAGATTTTCCTTTTTTATTCAACTAATTTAGTCCAATTTTGTATATCGGGTTGTTCAGTTCAGCAAAAGCTAGCTGAAGTGGATTATTTGTGCGCATTTCTACATAGCTTATTGAACGAAAATCATTATTACCTGGAATTCGTGTATATATCATCTACTTAAGATCAGTTAAATTTTCTTGTAAAGACATGATTGCCGAAGAACCCCCACATTCCCATGCTTCTTGCTATCATTAAGGTTAGATTTAGAGTTGAACCGGAAAAATTCGTATGTTAGCCCAATTATATGTTTAAACGTAAGTTGGAAGAGGAATTGGGGATTTCTACTTCAATATGGGTATATGATAGGGTAATGAGAATGTGAGATAATTACTTGTTATAATAGGTTAGTAAGAGGAGTTAATCAGTTAAAAGTTAGTGGTAATGAATTAAAATTTCTTTTATTCAATAAATATTTTTATCGAGAAGCAATTAGGAATGAACGAAAAATTGTGGTATGCCTTAAATCTATATTCACTTCTTTTTATCTTATCCACTCAATTTCTAAAATTTCCAGCGAACTCAAAACTGCTATTTATCAATAAATAGTTGCTAGTATCCTTGAATTATAGTTTATCATAATCTTGTTATTCGGATTGTAACATTGGTGCTCTTGTTGCATGTCTCCTTGCAACTGTCTCTAATCCACAAGATCCAATCACCATCACATCCTAGATCTTCTATATATGATTGCAAACTCTTATGCCAAATTCGTGTCCATGATTTTGTTTCTAAAGATATCACCTACATCATTCATAATTCAATATCTAATTCAAAATTGGTTTTTTTTTTTCTGACGCATCTTCATGCTTGCAAATAATTGATCTCAGCAAGATCGTGCCTTTGTCCATATTCTTGCAATCTCCATCACGACCTAAATCTTTGCCCAACCTTATCTATTTGCAAGTTCAACATCATTAGATATTGCCATCTCACCTTTCCAGAAACATCTTAAAATTGATGTAATGACCAGCAATATCTTTCCCAAATCAGCCTGCTACCATCTTTTAGAACAATTTGAGTTCCAACTTCAATCTTTGGTTGTCCAATTCAAGGCTGTTCATCTCACAAATCACCATCTTGTCGCTCTTCACATCCCATCTTGACCTAGCCACCTCCATGAATGACAGATATCTCTAACTTCACTCTCAGACCAATTACAGGTCACAATTTTTGTGGAGCTTTGTTTCTTGCTTTTTACTCATTGGTGACCATTCCAACTCATTATTCATTGATTTTACCATTCAACATTTCCTTTAATGCCTTCATTATTTTGCTTGATCTGCATAGTCAGCATAGCTGCATCTTTCAACAAACTCATTGTTGATTTTGTTTGCATCCTTTGATGAAGATCATGCAAGATCTCCGATATCTGTCTCGGACTACTTCATCGACTGAAGAAACTCTTTTATGTCATTTCCCTTTAGACACCTCACCAGGTTGTGCTCATTTTTCATAGTTCCTGTGTCACATAGAGATGCCATTGCCTTGAGCAGATACATTACTGCAAAATGTAAACTCATCATTCTTCCATATGCATCTTTCCAACCACTGCTTTATCATCGGCATCATAAATCTTTGCGAACCAGCCGCATCTATCAACATCCTGTTGATGCTAAATCCACTAACCTCAATCATGTCATAACCTCTCAAAGATTGCATAAATCACGCCTTTCACCTAATTGAAGACATTTCTAGATGAGGAATTATTACTTTTACATGGAAAATAAGAATTCATCGCATTCCAAGAAGCATCTATGAAAAATCCATGACCATCAGCAACGCTTCCTCTGGTTCTGAATATTGCATATTCTCCTCTGCCCACAATTCTCTTCAGGACTTGCTTGACCTCGAGGCAGGTTTTTTGAATGGATATGTAATGATTGTCATGAGATTATGAAATGATTAATTCTTTTTTTTGGTTAATAAAAGTACTTAATTTGTTAAAAGTTATTGGTTATTAATTAGCAATTGTTGGATTCTATTAATACTTTTATGAAGGAGGAATTAGTTATGAATAAACTAATGCGGTCTGTCTCTCCAAATCTTCGTTCCCTTTTGTTTATCTCACCTGCAAAGGACTGGACTCTAAAAGTTGGGGAGTTATTTTCTTCTTGAGTTTGAGCAATTCTTATTTTTTCCTTTGCTTGAAACAATTTGGTGTCTAGCATGCATTTGTTGGACGTGTGTGTATTCTTAGTTTGCGTTGTTGATAACCTGCCTACATGTATGCTTTTTCTTGCTTGTTGAGGGTAAACATAGTCATTTGCTTGCGACCATTTGCTTGCGACCAAGATAGCCAACCCTTGGTTGAGCCAAAGACTTTACCAGCACTTATGAAGAAAATGACATGTTTGATGCAAAGAAGTGTTCATACTAAGATTTTTTTTGTGACAATGTTAACATATCTTTGTTGAGGCTAATTGTGATGTTGTTACATTATAAAACGAGCTGAGAATTATAATCTTAGAGATATAATATTTATATTCCTCGGAGGATCTCATTGAACTAAATTTTTATCGTAATGTTGATAAAAGTTCATGTCATTAGGATGTACATTTAAAATAGATTGTTAATAAGATGCTTTATGACCAGGATTATGAGCTAGAAAATTTAGACCATTGAATGAATAAAAGCAATAGTGTGGGCTCTGCAGCAATTCATGGCATTTAGAAATTGTGAACCCTTCAGCATTCACGGTTATTATTGCAAATCATGGTTACTATAATAAAGGATAAAATGTTAGATATTTTTAATTTCCTATAGCAAGAAAATTCCAATTAATCCTCTTATTATGGTATCATTATCATATAGAAAAGATTGGGTTAGATCACCCCTATTCTAAGAATTTTTCTATTGGCCGTAAAAGTCTTTCACGCATCCAATGTGGAATCATAATTTAGTATTAAATCATTAGTTTCAACTTTTTAGAAAAAAAAAGTTTTTATGGTTAAATTTGGTAATTTAAGATTGGGAAGGATATTCATGGCGTTTCAATGAGCCTGAAGACTACAACTTTAAAAAGAAATTATAGAAAATGGAAGATTTTCTCAACCTGAAAGAGAAGTGGGTGGTTCGGTGGCCATGATGAAAAAACAAGTGGCCACAATAATGGTTGCCTTTAAAGTTTTGGTTGCAATGGTAGCAACTCTACTACCATCTATCTCCAAATAGGAGAGCCAAATAATAGAAGGCATCCTTTCAAAGAGAATCACTTACTAGAGAGTTGTTCCAAAAAATACAAAAAAATGTAAAGTTTTTTCTTCAAGGTAAAATCACAAATTTGGAGTTATCTACTAAAATAAAACAACTAAGTTTAGATAATGGATAAGTGCTTTAAGCTTCTTGACATATGTCATGATTTATAATTATCATAATGGAAAGAAAATCTTATTTGCTCGTTGAAACTTGTCCTTATACGCTTTAGTTTTAGGGCATTCACAATAAAAAAATTATGATTTATGAGATTTTTTTGACATGGTCAAGATTTGAAAGATAATTTAAAACTCATTTCTATCCCAATTGACCCAGAAGAAAAGTGAATTTGATGGTAGAATTTAAGCAAAATAATGATTAAAATATATAAGCATCTGATGGACTATAGAAAAAGTACATGTAAGTTTTGTTGAATGAAAAATATGGTATTCATGATGTAGTAGGTATTTATGAAAACTTTGCTTAAAATTAAAGTTTATTCTAGTTGTTAGTGTCTTTGAAGCTAGCTCAGAAGTTATAGCACTTGAGAAAAAAAAACCATGAATTTCTATTGGATAAGAATCTCATATTGCAACTCATAAGAAAGAGAAGATTGAAAGTTTAGCAATTGACAACTAATATAGTGGAACACTAAGTAGCTACTACAAAAAGTTAGGGCATAAGCATAAGAATTGTTTAAATTTAAATTTTAAAAAGAGGCCAAAATGGGAATGCAAGAAGGAAAAGATGAAACTATTACTTTCTACTTCAAAGTAAGAGAGACGGGGATTGATAAAGGTAGATATTGTATTTTCTTTGATATTTCATCCATATGCCAGCTAGGAAATTAAGAAAGAACAATTGCACATTAACTTTAAGCAAAACTGACCATTTTCGATGCCATTTTAGATTGCAGTAGTCTAAAGAACCTCATGTTTGTAGCTTTGGTTGGTAGAATGGAGCCAGTCACTACTCAAAATTCAAATTATTTGAGTTCGTTTCAAAAATGATTTATTTGTCGAGTCACTTGACTCTTACATTGTTTTTTTGAAAACCTTTTATTAAGGTTGTAAAAATCGGACCAAACATCGAATCGAAAGAAGTAAATGTTCAAGGTCAATGGTTCAACCGGAGTTGAACCGGATTACGTAATAAATATTTAAAGTATTTTAATTTAATTTAAATAATAGAATAATGATATATTAATATCATTTTTATGGATTCCACAAATAATATTTTAATTTAAGAAAATACTTATGAATATTTTAAACAATATTAGAAATAAAAAATGTAAGACATGATATTCTCTTTTTTAATTTAAATATCTTATTTTTGGTCATCCGATCAAAATCAAGAGGCTAAAATTGAATAATATTTAAACCGACTGGTTCTTTAAAAACTGAACTGGTTTAGCCCCAGTTTTGACCGGATCAACGGTTTTGAATTTGAAACAAACCAGTTGAATAACTGATTTACGGTTGAACTGACTGGTCCTGTCCGGTTTTTATAACCATTGCTTTTATTGGTGACATGGCCTATGAAATTATAGTATTGGATGCATGACATGTAATTTTGGGTCTTCTACATTTGTGAGATAGTGTTGTTATCCTCTATAGAGCATGACAAGAATTTGTGCCCATTAAGGAAGAAAGATGTATAAAGTTAGTCGGCTATTGTTTCAACTTCATAGATGGAGAAGAGGAAAAAAAAATGGTGAGTTATGAGCAGGGCAAGAGCTTTCCTCTTGATAAAAGGCTTAATTAATTGTTATTATACATTGTTTCTATAAGGATGAAACCTTACAACAAATCAAAGAACTCAAGACTATAAAGCCAAGGAACTAGTCCAAGAGGCGAAAAGGAGTTTTTATTTATAGGAGTAAATGAATTGAACTGGGCAGCCATGGTTTAGGAGATCTTGTTGAAATAATTTTTTGCATTACAATTATGATTGGAAAGCTGAGCTTTCAGGTTCTTTTAGGACATCATCAATCAAATTCCTAATGACCAATATTGCCAGGTAAGAATTCTAGATGGTTGGATAGCACGAAGAACAACCAGATTTGGATAACTTTCGAATTTTGAACTTGTTTTGGTTAAGTTTGTAATTTGAGTTTAAACTTAATTTTTTTTTTAATTTTCAGAAGTTAGTTAATGATGGATTCTGAATAGAAAAGTTTGGGATAAAGCTGATTCTTATTTTGTGGACTTAGTTTAAGCGAAAATAATGTTGAAATTACCTAAATCAATAACTATGAGCTGCTAAATATGGAACCTAGTGTACCATAAATTCATATGCAAAAAAGGAAAGCAATTGAACCATAGATTCATGAGCTAAGATAAGAAGGATGAAGACGATTTGCTGCCAGCTGGAGGAATTGAATGGCTAGAAGAGGCCACAAATTTGTATGTTTGACAAGTGAAAAAGAGCGTCGATGATATATTCTTACATGAAAAAAGTGTAAGTTGGCAAATGTAGATTGCTAGTATGCCCTGTAACAATTGTTTTTAAAATTTAAATGGTTATAATTGTTTCTTAAAAGCATATAATTTTCAATTATTTTTTAGGCACTTATGTGCACAAATACCTCTTGAATGAATAAGCAATTAAGTTTCCAAACTAATTCTTTTCTTACATGAGATTTGAGCGAGATTAGAACTCTATTTTCGACCTTTGGTTTTTTCCTTCTATTCTCATTCTCTCTTTTTGATTTTCTTTTAATTTTTCTATTAAGATCCTATTATTATGAATGGTGAATAGAAGATTATTTCTATCGAAGGAGAATTTTAGGGGTTACAAGTCCTTTATTGTTTCGATGGAGCAAATTATCTAAAATAATACTAAATTATGAAGTCTTTTCTGAAAAAAAAGTTGAAAACTCAGTCAATCATCCTCTGAATCCGAAAGACCCACTTTTGCACTTTGTGATGAATGGGATTCTATAATCATGTCATGATTATTGTTTATTATGATGCTAGAGATCAATGGCCTATTTTTTTTTTAATCGCAAAAGATGTTTGGGAAGCTATTAAATAGACATATTTAAAGGCCAAAGATGCTGTAATCTATGAGATCATGAAGAAGCTCTCAACAACCAAATACGTTAATTTTTATATCATTAAATATTTCATTGGAATCAAGATTTATTGGTTAGAATGATATTATTATCAAAAAAGGCTAAGTGTCCAAATAGTCTCCTACTATTTAGATGGGGCCATTTTAGTCCCATAGCTTATAGAAGTGTTAAACTAATCCCATACTTTTTAAATTGGGGATAAAACAGTCACTACGAAGGACTGATAGAGTCCCAATTTAATAAGTATGGGGACCAATTTCAAACTTTGGGGACTAATATGACTCTTTTAAAAAGTCAAGGGACAATTTTAGCACTTTGCTCTTACCAAAAATCTCTAGTTGATGTTGTTCTAAAATAACATGGAGAAAGAAAAATTTTTTGAGTTTTTTTTTTGGTAGAATTCAATGCTGAATTTGACTAAATTTGTGTTTCAAAGTATAGACAAAGAAGACATAACATTCTTAAATGCGATTTTTTTCATGTATGAGTTGAATAAAGAAGGATGGTATTGGAAACAACTAACTTTGAAGTGTTAGCAATGGCAACCCGTTAAATTTAGGCTCTGTTTGGCGCAGCTGCATCTTCTCAGCTTTTCAGCTGCAGCTGCGCTGCTCCAGGAAGCTGCTGTGGGGAAGCTGCTGCGGGGAACCCCGCTGTCTGTTTGGTGCAGCTGTGTGAAAATAGTGGTGGGTCAGCTGTTTATGAAAAAATGACCATTGTGCCCCTGTTTGCTAAAACTGTTTAAAAGAAGACTATAACAATCACATTTTTTAAACTTCAGAAGCAATAATAATTTTTAAATAGAGCAGAAAGTTTAGGTACACCAATGACCTAATAGTGAGCCCCGAAAATGAAATATATAAGATTTCTGTGATTAAAAACAAATGTAAATATATAAGAATTCTGTGCTAAAAAATATATGTAAATGCATATTCATGTACTGCAAAACAAATATAATAGCATGTGCTGTCATGGTGTGCTCCATGCATGTGCTGCAAAACCACGAAAGGCAAAATTAATTGGATATTCTTATCGCATCAAAAAATACCATATCCTTTTTATCAATATGTATAACATGCCACCCAATTCCTATTTGTTTACATATCATTACTGATAGAAAATGGTTATGAATCCTTACTATAAGATTCACATAGTTACAGGTCTCAATCATGAAATCTTTAGGAACATGGAATAAGACCTACTCCTAATAAGAGAAAAGAAAAGATACTGATGGTGTTCATGCAGTACACGTGAAATTCTGCTTGACAATCCATGTTATTTAAAGTCAATGAAATTCTCTACAGTCCGTATTATTCTGTGTAATTCCTACAGACAAAAAAAAATCCCTCACTGGGGTTCAAGTGGGGTGAAGGTGCAAACTATAGAATATCCTTAATTTCATAAATGTATGCATAGAACTTTGATTTATCAAATATCTCTCCAATTGATAAGCATTTCAAATGCAAAGGAATTATTTCAATTATCACCCCCACGTAAATAAAATTATTTGAGAATGGTTATAGGATTGGGGAGTTGGAACATATGAGCGAGATGCAAAAATTAAAAATACATTTTCTGAAAAATGTGAAGGATGCTAGAGAGGCTTGCACTGCAAAATTATTTCAGAAGAGAAAAGTCATATATTTATTTTTGAATTGGGGCAAAACTGTTAATGAATGGAAATCAGGCAACGGAGTTGGAAGCCTACAGAACAAATCTGTTACACCTTTTCATTCAATTGGAATTTACAATACAAGAAACTGTTCAGAGTGATTTATTTCAGATTGGAGATCAAATCTGCATTCTACATCCATTTTGCACAGTAGAAAAAAAAATAGAAAATTGCAGAAAATAAATGAAAAGCCCTCCAATGATGAAAATCAAATATGCAGATGTTCATCTTGAGAGGCTTGCACTGCAAGAGATCGAGAGAACATGTGATCCCAAAACAAATGAGAGGAGATCGCAGTGAACTCCATATTTTCATCGATCACCTTTTAAGAAAACAAGAGAAGACAAAAAAAGATCACTTTGACAAGATGCGAGAGGGCTGGTCTAAGGCGAGAGAGGAGAGGGCACGTTCCTGATCGAAGGCGAGAGGCGAGACGTCGAAGGCGAGAGGCGAAACGTCGAAGGTGAGAGGCGAGACGGCGCGGGAAAAAGAACGCTAGGGTAGGGCAGAGGCGGCAATCGCAAATATTTAGCGGGCAAAAGCTGGGGCCGCGGGGTTGATCCCGCGGCCCGCTTTCCGCCCGCTTTGATGTCCTTCTGCCGCGAAGCCGGAAGCCAAACAATAACTTTTCGCGATTTGTTGCCGCGCCGCGTTAGAAAAGCCGCCCCAAACAGAGCCTTAGTGTAAAGAATTTATTGGCATTGAATCTTCTTAAAATGAATGACATAAATCTCACTCCAAGGGTGATTTATGATGCAACTACTCCAAGAAAATGGTGATATCACAGAAGAATACTGGAAATTCCATGGAATGTCCCAAGGTCATGGTGGTTACAGAGAAAGCGAATCAAATTACAAAGCTTATCTCATTGAGCTAGAAGGGCTTAATGCAAAGGAAATCATCATTTTAAAGAAATTTCTCAAAGTTAAAAAAAAAAAAAACCTTACAGGTCATGCTTTTTAGCTGAAAATGATAAAATTTTCTTTTAGGGGCAATTACATAGAGACCACCTTAAACTTGCTATTTACAAATCAAGCACCCTCTTTCATTCATTTTTCAAATTCTCGTTCAAATATCAAAATTCATGGTAGAACCATAACCCATGTTTTTCACTTTTATAAAACTCTGAATATTTTTTATCGTGGCACAAGTAAATACATTGGTTCGACGGTTCCACGGTTCGACAAATTCATCTGGGTGGTTAATTTGTAAATATCAATGTTTAGGGTGGTCTGTATGTAATTATTCCTTTCTTTTAATGCTTCAAATGGATTTCCAACAATTTGGGTAATAGTTCAAGAGTCAACGATCATATGACAAATTATGCCAACACTTTCTACACTTGATGGATACTTAATCACTAGTGGGTGATGGATACTTTATCACTATCACAAGATAAGGAAATATTCTGATTTCTTCTAAATTCACCGTAAATATGCTATATGTTCCTAACTTTTTAGTAACTTTTTACCCATTCATAAAATCATCTAGTGTCGTAATTGCAATGCGACATATTTACTGATTATTATGTATTTTAGGACCTAACTATGAGAAAGATGATTGGGTAAGCTGGACAAAAGTTATAATGTAACTGCTCAAAGAAAAGAATCATTTATCCCACTTCCTTACATCTATTTTAAATGAAAAATAAATTCATTTGTGATCATCATTATAGGCTTGGAAATATATCTTTTAAAATACTTAAATATACATTTTATTCTTTAGTTACAGATGTTAACATTTGAAAACTTTCTTCATGAGACATATGAGATTGCTAAACATCATAGAATTTCTTGTTCTAAAAATGAATAATGACCAATTCACCGCTTTTAAATAGATCTACCTTAATGTTTGGAGACCTTAAAAAATCCATCAAATCTGGATTTATAGGATTTATAATATTTATTGATGATTACACTTAAAGGGCATAAGTTTATATTGTGTAACAAGAATATGATGTCATTTATATTTTTTCATGTTGTATTTCTATGATAAAAAAAATCAAATTGGAGATACATAAAAAATTAAGATATTTCAATTTTAAAATTATGTTTAAGGAGAAGCTATCCCAATCTCTTCATATTTAATTAATAGAATACTCTTTGGCTTTAAAAATCTACCATCTTATTAAATTTTTTCCTACAAATATATATTTTTTTTAAAATTCCTCCATAAATATTTTGTTGTTTTATAATTACATACTTAAACAACAAAGGTTAACTTTGTTTCTAAAGCGCTTAAGTGTATTTTTACATGGTATTCACCTATGAAAAAGGATAAATACCATCATCCGTACACCAAAATATTCTTCACTTCAAAAGATGCTATAATGAAAAATGGATTTTCTTTATTGTTATAAGAAATTATTTTATAAGGGGGAAATAATCAAAGAGAAGAAAATTTTGATGAATTTAATATCTTCTCCCTATACCTCCCTTTTATAATAACATAAGAACAAACAATTTGATCTTGTCACTTCATCAATTGAGCTCTATACCAAAAAATGTCCCATCCAAAATATCTAATAGGCTTAAAGTCTCAAAACCTTCATCATTCAACTCCCATAATCATAAGCAACCGATTTTCACACATCCTCCTCTACACCCCAACTCTTTACACATCATTTCAAAGATTTTCTCTTATGCATACTGGCTTTTTTACAAATATTAGCTTTGACAGTATTAATAATCGGCAAACATTCTTTTTTTTTTTGAAATTAGAAAACAAGAATTAGGAATATGCCATGAGAAAGAGATGAATGCCTAGGAAGAAAATCATGCTTAGGTGATATTTGAGTTGCTAAAAAGAAAATTATTTGTATGATACAAATGGGCGCTTTCTCATTAAAGTATAAAGCTGATGGAAGCTTGAAAAAATATAAGCATGGCCAGTAGCAAAGAATATACTTTAATCATAACAACTAGAATAACAATAAATTTTTTCGTTTATTGCCACCAAAATGAATACTATTTGTATCTTAATCTCTCATCATGCTAACTTTAGATTATCCATGTATTACAGGATGTCAAACATCGTTTTTTATTTGGAGATGCAAATGAAGTCCATGTGGATCTTCCATTTAAATTCAACTGCTTTTTCACATGAAACTAGTGCAAATTAAAAAAACGGCACTATACTTAAAAAATCCTTAAGATCATGGTTTGGCAAGATTTATAAAAGCTATTTATGGAATGGGGATTGAATTAAAGTCAACAAAATCACACTCTTATGAAGTATTTCACTAAAGGATTAATGCCAATTCTTATTGTATATATTGATGATATTACTGTTACAGTTGATAATAATAAGGAAAATTAAATTGAAATCAAAGGACTCATCAAGCTCAAGTACTTTACGGGCATATAGTTAGATCAATTAAAAAATAATTTTTTTCTTTCATAAAAGTATGTTATAGATTATTTTTCAAAAATAAAAATTTCTAATTACAAATCATGCAAAGGTTTAACTGAACTAGGTTGAAAACATGGTTAATTTTCACTCTGTTTATGCTAGCAGTGCCATATTTATGCATAAACTAATTGATTATTACTTTAAGTTTTATAAAGTTGGTAGAAATATAAACTCAAATTTGAAAAGGAGTTTTTTATAAAAATATTGACGGTCTATTAATTGAAAGTTATATTGATGCTTATTAAGTGAGATCATCAGTGGATAGGATATCCACTTTAGGATATGGTACAATACTAGGTGGAAGTCTTATAACGTAGCAGAATAAGAAAACAGTCCTGAGCTCAAGTGTTGAATTTTAATTCAAATCAATCGCTTAAGATATATGTGAATTCCTATGGATTAAAATTATATCAATAGATTAAAGATGAAACGAGAAGTTAATAAGAGGATATATTGAGTCTGCTATCAGTATTGCTTTTAATCTTCTACAATGTGATTGATGCAAATATGTGGAGGTGGATAGGCATTCATTAAAAAAAAATTAAATTTTGGTTAATTTGCACTTCTTGCCTGCTAATGAGAGGTCATCTTTGATATTTTTACCAAAGGATTTTACAATCCTGTATTCAAAGCATGTAAGCTACTTAAAGTCAATAGTAATGGGCGGATAAATAAGGAGGGTAATGTACCATGGATTCACATGAAAATCAGGAAATAAATGAGACAAGAGTTCTTGTGCTAAGTTAGGAAGAATAAAGGCAACATTTTTGCTCTCTAATTGGCAGCATTGAATTGATGTCTGGGGCTGTAAATTTCAATGCTAAATAAGGAAAGAAGATTGGCATGGATTGATTTGTAGATGGAAAAAGTGGAAGGTGGCAAAGGGCGGTTTTCTAGCATATCCATAATAGCAATTTTAAGTATTTAGTTGTTTTAATTGCTTCTTAGAAATTGTATAGTTTTCAATTATTTTCTAAGCACATTTCTGTATAAATACCCATTGAATATGTCATGTTCCAAACCAATTTTTTTCCACATGTAAAGTTAAATTTAAATTCATTCAAATTCATTCCTACCTTTTCCTATCTATAAATAGGCTATTTCTTACATATAATAAGTTATTCAAGCCCACTCAAAAGTTTGAGTCCCTTTTCCTCTTTGTCTGAGCACTGTAGCAACTGAAGAAGCTATAACAACCATCTGTATTGTAGCAAACCATCCATAAAAAATAATTAGTATTAGGCAAAAATCGGATGAGTTTCCTATAACAAGAAAAATCAGCAAATCATTATATTGTGGACTCATTTTCTCGCTAAATTGTTTGATTTGAATCACCTTTATCTTAAAAAATCCATATCGCTTTCAAATGCCATCCATGCATATACTTCCATATCTTTTTTAGCCATTTTTTTTTTTAATTTAACTGATGCCAATAGTATTTGTTAATTTCACTTTCAATATATGAATTAGAAACTTAATGTTATTGCATTTCTTATTCAAAGTCTCCTTGAGTCATTGATGTTGCTTTTACTTTTTATTGTGAATTTTTGATTGAGACTTATGTGTTGACTCGTCATAATCATCATCATCGTTATTTGCCTTCTACAAATTTTCTGGGATTCGATTTATGAATTCTTAATTCCTATTTGCCCTCATGCATGTACTGTTAAACTTATTTCTCTTTTGTTATTTGAACACTTTTGGTCTTCCTCCTTTTTTATCCTAATCTTAGCACTTTAATTTTATTTATGCATTTTTTTTGTATCTTCTTCATTTGTTATGCAGGCACCTATATATAATTCTCACTACTTTTCTTATATATAACTATGTGATATTTTCATTTCCTAAACTTTTTTATCTTTATTACAAATTTTTATGCTATTTTGAAATCAAATATAGCTTTTCTCTATGTATTCCTGTCTTCTGTTCCATACCCACCATGAAATAATCATGGCCAATCCTACAAAAGTAATATTTCAATCTAAATCATCAAGTTCATGTTTTAGCTGATCATGCAGCTCATCTCAATCTTTTTTCAAACTCGCTTTTAATCCAACTCGATAGATGACTGTAAGCTCTAATTATATTTATAATGCCAATTTAATTGTAATCACACTATAACTAGCTCTACACTTAAAAGAATTTATCATTTGAACTTTACCTTAAACAATCCCTACTCCATTCCTATTGTTTTCCCTTTAACATGCATCACATTATGACTTTCCCCATTATCTTTAGATTTATTTCCTTTTTCTTTAGTTTTTGTAAGTTAGCATTTTGATTCTCCTTGTAATCATTTTTCTCACTAATTCTTTTACCCACCTATTCAAGTTCTTAATTTTAGTGGAGCAAATCCAATCTTTATGATGGTTTTGAAATTTATTAAATATCTTTGATTACTGCCATACCTATATGGATTTGAAGTATTGACTTTACTTATAGATGGTTTTTGAGGCTTCTATTTCTATTTGTTCCTTTCTTTGGTTTAAATTAATTTTCCATTCACTTGATTCCGATCTTGATACCAAATTTGATGTGAACAAATTATTTTTAAAAGATTGAAATGATTGACAGGTCAACAAATTTGGATTCATGGAGCCCCGAGCAGCTGAAAAGGATGATTTTTGGTGGTAATAATCGTGCTCATGTTTTCTTCAAGCAACATGGATGGACAGATGGTGGGAAAATTGAGGCAAAGTATACATCTAGAGCTGCAGAGTTATACCAGCAGTTGCTTTCAAAAGAAGTTGCCAAAAGTTCTGCTGACGATACCAGCTCACCATCATCTCCTATTACATCCCAAGCACCACATGCTGGTGATGTCTTCCCTGATCTCAATTTTTCAGAATCAGAAAGCAAGGAAAAAACTATTGAAAAGCATGAGATTGCTGATACAGTTCATTCTCCTAAAGCTTCTACTCATTCAGCAGTTATTAAGAAACCCATCGGCTTAAAGAAAGGAGGCAAATCTGGGGGCCTTGGTGTTCGAAAGCTTACCACAAAGGTGAATGCTATGTATCAAAATAATTCTTATGAAATGTACTTCAATCAATTGTCAAGTCACCTGAGCCTAACAGGTTGAATTTTATAGTCATAGTTGATCCGTGTTGCATCTCCCTTGAAAATTGCTTTTTTTTTTTGCTATTAGTGCACTAAGCTAATATAATATTTCTATAAGACAGTTGCATGATCTTGTTCTGTGGTCTAAAAGCTGATTTTGTTTGTTTTCTTTTTTCATTACGAGCGAACCTATCTAATTTAGCTGTTATAGCAGCAGCTTTAGAAGCAATGATTACAGCCATTCTGTGATTCAGCTTTTGGACAAAGTTGCATGCACTCTAGAAGGTTGAATTTTGTAGACATCATGCTCATATGTTATTGTTATTTGCATCCCCGATTTAACAAGAAGTTGCGAGAGAGACGAGTCTCTCAGACTTTCAAGACTTTCTATGGGGCCACTAAGATAATAAAGAATTCAATGGAATTGTTACACGATGCTTGTTTACTGGACTAAGTATCATATCATGTTGATTGTCATTTTCTATTACAAATTTTTTTCTGTTTTCACACTTATATCTGCAACTTTAGAAGCAATCTTTAACATTCTTGTATGGAGCAGTTTTACTCTAGATTAAGCCATGCCACCCTCTTAACCTCAGCTCGTTCGTTCGCTCTCTCTCTCTTTCTCTCTTTTTCACAACCATCCTCTTTTATGAAGAAACGTAAGGATAATGCCATATTCTCATTAACGTGCGTTGTCATTGTGCAGCAAAATGCAAGCCTTTATGATCAGAAACCTGAAGAACCAGCACCAGTCCTAACTTCCTCGATCAGTTCAGCCCCGACAGTTGGCTTATCCTTTTCTTCTCGTTTTGAGTATGCGGATAGCTCATCTGCTGAGAGTAGTTCTGGAGGAACTCAAGTAATGAGCCATGTCTCTCCTCCTAAAACTTCAAGCTTCTTTTTAGACTTTGGAATGGACAGCGGATCTCAGAAGAAGTCAAGTTCTATTTCAACAAAAGTTCAGGTGAAATATTGAATATTACTTTAATGAGTTAATGTTTTTGAAAATTTCCCATGAATTTGCCATTAAATTGTTGTTTGTCGTAATTGACTTGTTTCATCGCAGTGCTTGCCGACTTCTGGTTTTAGTCATCTTTTATCTTTACTAGATCAGAAGAAAATAGTTTAAATGCTCGTAGGTTAAGAATATCACTTATTTACACCTTAACAGTTGAATATTTTGATAATTGCCTACTTATGTTTGATATGAAGGTCAGGAATTACATTTAAATTTGTGTTCTTGTGGAATGCTATCATCACTTGATTAAAGTGAAGGGAAATGCTCTGTTATCTTTTCTTCATGTGATGTTTATTAATCCTTTAAGGTTCATGAGGCTTTGTTGATGTGGGATTTTTGTTTTCCCTTGAGATGATAGGGACTATGCAAACCATAAATCATTTTGAAATTACAAAAAAGTTATTATAGATTTTTGTGATTGACCTTTTATTTTATGTTAGTTTATTTTGATTGGGGGGGGGGGGATTTAAATGATATGGTTACTAGTGCAGTTTGTTTGTCTCTGTCACTTTGGTAGACTCAAAAGCAATTTTTGAGAGAAAAAGAGCGGTTGGGAATGTTCCCGTAGTTAAGAAATGTGGGGTGTTTTTGAAAGAAATACCTTAAAACCTCTTAGTATGTGTTGATCTACAGGAACTCGAAAGTGCTAATGGAGTCTCTTTTCACATGTTTTATTTGGGGTCTTTTTGGGGCAGCTGCAGCTTATCAATAAGCTGTTGGCTGCTGCGCAGCAGGTGCTGAGGATAAGCTAGCTGGATGTTTGGTTTTTACTGCTAGAAAAAGCTGTTTGCAGCTGTTTCTGGACAAATGACCATTCTGCCCACGTGCAGCAATGTTGTTTGCAACAGAACTATCATAACAATATATTTGATACTTAAGAAACAAAAATCGACTTTAGAACAATATAAAAAATCAAATATACATCCCACTTAACAGTGAATATCATGATTGCTAAAATAAGAAGAGTCTATTAAAATAATATTTAATAATATGATAATGTTAATTTTAAAGTGGAGAGTGCGTATGTGAGTAGCTAAGTCGTCCTCTAGTGGTACTATGCACGCTTGGTCACTCTCGGCGGTTGATTCTTCGAGCCTATCTACCCACCGGAAGAAGTCACAGTTCTCTGTGATTCCTCTCGTGCATGTGTAAAACTTTCTTCCATAGCGTATGACTGATGTGACGTCAACAAGGAAGTCTGAAGTTCGCAGTAGTAGAGTAATTGTCGGGAGGTCCTTGAAATTTTAGAGCTCATCATTTCTAAATGCTTCAAAAAACAATTCATTTGTCATAACACAAGTATAAATTGATAAAAACAGTAATAAATTACAGTTTTGTGCAGACATGAGGTATCAGAGAACTCAATACATCAACAAATCTGTCGCTATAAGAAAACAAATCTTGTAAGACATGATTGTTGGTCACCTTCAAACCACATAATACCAAGCTCGTGTGTCACATATGCGTATCACGAAAAAAAACCATCCATATAAGTACTTCAAAAACCGTTGAATCCAAAAGAAAATAGATACTTGGCCTCATCAGGATTTCACATGTTGTACCAATCATACAGCGACTAACATACCATCTAGAAGAACCCACAAGGTCAAACGTCTCATCATGAACCTCACAAACTCAAAAAAAATGAAATGGAGAGAGAAAATACAACTACAAACAATGTAAAAAATATGAAATAAAAAATATCAACTATGAACTGTATGATATAAAGGAATAAAAAATAATATTAATAATATAAGAAACTGAAAATAAAATGAGCTGTATAAAATAAACAATGATCGTCCAATCAATCTCCAACAATGGTATTCGTAATCCACTCTCTTAATAAAAACATTTTCAAGGCACCGTCGTCACCCTGGGTGTAACATTCCTGTGATTCCACTTGTAGCTGTACTTTAGATTTCTTATGTGATATTCAAATGCTTCTATTGGGACCTGTAAAAGATCTTCGTCAGCCATGCGGAAGTCTACATTAGTTCGAGAATGATCCAATGTAATTGTGTAGATTCATTGTAGCAACTACAATCTGTACCTGCTTCGGAAATGGATACATCGACACATTACGCTATGTGATCCATTTTTCTTCCACCAAATTTTCTTTCAATTACGTCGCTTAAGAAGTGTCTTTTATTAAACATTTTATTTCTATCCCTTGCAATACCAGTGAAACTTTCAAAATCGGGAATGTGATATTTCGTATCCGAAAATGACTTCAGATACTTTCTCTGTATGGGATATCCAACATTGACCAAATAATATTTATTTGACCTAAATACAAAAAATATTAATGAATTTAAAAACAAAGGAATACAATTATTATTTGAACAAACCTAGTGGTGGGTGAGAGAATCTATTGTTTCAATTTCTTGTCGCAAAAGTGAAAATACGACTGTCGTGTGTACTGTTTTCACAACCAGCCATAAAAAACTAAAACACGTGTTGAAGTCATATATGACCATCACATTTTGTGGGTAATCCACACCGACCAATGTATGCGATTTTTTCCTTATTGGATACACGTGTATCTATGTGAGTTTCATCAATCGTTTCAATACAGTTATAACAAATTAATTAAAGTTGTGATAACCACGCTGCTCATTTTGACTACTGAATATAACGAGTTAAAAAGATTTACCTTAAAAAATGACATATGTTGCTGGCCTTTTACAATTTTTGTTGGTCATCTCTAATGTTTGATTTTCTGGCTTAATAATCTATGCTGAAAAACTAGCAAGAGCTTTCAACTCCACTGAAAAATATCTGTTAATTGTTTTCGATGAATGCTGAAATCGATCCATCGGTCTTCTCATTGATTCATTCTGTGATAAAATGTAGAAGGTTATTGCTAACACACCTCTTGTTGTCATTTTTTATCAGCTTTGGAGTTCATGATGGATATATAGTGCATCAAGCAAATCCATAAATATAGACTGTCATACGAAACATGTTGCTAAATTTGTGGGGTGTCCTTGTAATAGCTCGCCAACCCATTTATCCTCAATAAGTGGATGTCATGTAAGGAGTTTGATCGACGTAGGAGTTATAGTATTCGTACAACATACATACTGCTCTCACAATTTTTATTCTCTGCATTTTTTTGTGAATCCATGCTAAACAAGTGCTATGTTCAGGTAATATATGTGAATCAGACAACGTTAAAAAAATATCTAAAATCAAAAGACAAAGCATACAATGAAAAGACATAAATATAAAATAATATATAAATTGTTTGTACGAGAAAAAAAAATAATCCAAATAAGATATTGGATGAAACATTGGGGAAAAAAACCAAAGTGATACAACAATAACTCCACAAAATTAAGTGTCATTGATGTCGAAAAAGACGTAAATAGTTGACCTTACAGTCTGGGGGCATCTTCATGAAGATTCGTCTACGGGTTGGGTCCTCTAGCAACTTTAAAGAGTTCAGATATAATGACATGTCCCGATAAACTTCGAGAGTTGCCTCCAGAACTCGGAGAAAGTCGTTTACGGAGGTGTCATGTGACGTCCCAGGCTCACTTGTGTGTGCGTCCACTAGTCTTGTAATTTTTCTTTTGATAGCTTCTTTTCTATTTTTCTCCACCCGAGAACGCTTTGATCTGCATGTGGACTCTAGTTCATTTTGATTTGGGCATGGGCCTTCAGCGGAGCTAGTTTACCTGTTCGGCTTCCAACTTCTCTGGTATGTTAGCAAACCTATGCTCACTTACGGTGAAGGCATGAGTGTCTTTTGCTACAACCCCACCGAACATATGATCCAACTTCTCTTATAACTCAGGGTCAATTTCACAATATGTGAATTTCTTAGTGGTCGACACTACCTGCAATATGCGGGAAAGTTGATTACTTTAAACGGTTCAGTAAGAGACATTACTAGAAAAGAGTTTTTCGTGGAATCAAAATTAAGTAATGAAAATTGTTACCTCCAATTTTTTTGTTCATCATTCTTTCTAGGAATCAATATTCTGTTTGATTGGATCTCAACCCAAGTTCGTGAATCCTTATTTTAATTCCTTCCATAATTTTCAGTCCTTCTTCAAGTGATCTCACTTGTTCTTAAATTGCAATCTATCGTACTCTATTCCTGTCATGTCCTTGAACTTCATCATAATATTTTACCACCTTCCTTGTTAAAATAGGGTGGTGGACTTATTTCCCAACTTAACTTTCTTAAGACAGAAGTCGCAAAACATGAGTTTGCCTTTCTTAACCCACGTGGCTGATGAACCGTCTTCTTTAGACTTAACTATTGCTTTACTAGCACAAACAAACAAAAAAAAACATTAATATTTGACAACAACCACAACATAATAATTAGCCACCTTAACTAGCCAAATGACAACCCGCAGCCAACTTTGGGACGTCAATGCACATCCCCCACTACCAACAGAGAGCCACCACAAGCCAGAGCCACCACTCCAAGCCACAACAAACCACACCACAACCACACAACCACAGCACCCCACTATTAACTTTAACCCTTAGCCAACTATACCATACCATAGCCACACAACCACAATACCCCACCATTACCAGCCTACAGAGAGTCGCCACAAGCCAAAGCCATCATGCCAACCCACACCAAACCATACCACAACCACACATCCACAACACCCCACCATTGCCTTTAACCCTCAACGAATTATTGGATATTAATGCACAACCATCAGAGCCCACCGAGAGCCACCACAACCCAGAGCCACCACCCCAACCCACAACAAACCACACCACAACCACAACACCCCACTATTGCCTTTAACCCACAACCAACTACCACATAACCACACAACCCAACAACCCACAACATAAGCCAGAGCCACCACACAATCACAACAACCCAACAACCCACAACATAAGCCAGAGCCACCACACAATCACATCAACCCATCCAATTATCTTCCTCATCTTGAGATCATGATGCACACATTGATAAGAATAGATATTTATCTGAGCACTTTTGAGCTCAATTAACATACCATAATTTTGGTAACATATCATGCATATGGAAGAGATGAGCAACCACAATAATCATGGTAGCCAAATCATTATCTCTAGCAACTTAAAACTAGCAAAATAGTCTCTGAATTTACCACACCATAGTTAAATATGCACTGAATTCATGCAACTACTCCAACCCACTGCAGAACCACCACACAACACCCCAATTCACACAACAACACTCCAACCCACAACACAACACAAGCCATAGCAACCACCCCATCCCACGACAGAGCCATCACCCCAACCCACATCAACCACCCCAAAACCAAGGGCATCACATCACAGCCACATACGCACTGAATTCACACAACCACCACAAGCCACAGTAGAGCCAACACACAACTACCACAACACACCCAATCACCAAAACCCTGAGCCACATCACATCACAACACTTCCCCAACCCACATCATAACATCAGAACCCAACATACAACAATCACCCCAACATACAACAATCACCACAACTTACAACAACCACCCCAACCCACAACCAAGTACCACAACCACACAACTCACAACACAAGCCAGTGCCACCACACAATCACAACACCCAAACCCACATCACGACACAACCATATATGCACGAACAACCACCAAAACTCAGGGCCACCGCACCACAATCACATATGTATTGAATTCACACAACCACCACAACCCACGACAGAGCCACCACACAACTACCATAACACTCCTAACCACCAAAACCCAAAGCCACATCACAACACAACACCCCAACCCACATCACAACACTCCAACCCACATCACACCCACTACCACCACCTCTACCCACAAGTACTACACAACCACACAACACACATCACAAGCCAGAGCCACCACACAACCACAACACCCCAATCCACATTACAACACAACCACATGTGCACAACAAACCACCAAAACCTAGGGCCACTACACCACAACCACATATGTACTGAATTCACACAACCACCACAACCCACGACAGAGCCACNTACTGAATTCACACAACCACCACAACCCACGACAGAGCCACTACACAACTACCACATCACACCCAACCACCAAAACCCATAGCCACATCACAACACACCACCCCAACCCACATCACAACACAAGCTATTGCCACCACCCCAACCCACAACTAATTACCACCCCTACCCACAAGTACCACACAACCACACAATCCACAACACAAGCCAGAGTCACCACACAACCACAACACCCTAACCCACATCACAACACAACCACATATGCACAACCAACCACCAAAACCCAGGGCCACCACACCACAGTCGCATATGTATTGAATTCATAGGACCACCACAATCCACGGTAGAGCCACCACACAACCACCACAACACACCCAAACACCAAACACTTAGAGCCACATCACACACAACACCCCAACCCATAGCACAACACAACACCTCAACTCACATCACAACTCATGCCATAGCCACCACCCCAACTCACTACCACCACCCCAACCCACAACTCACTACCACCACCCCTACCCACAAGTACCACACAAACACACAACCCACAACACAAACTAGAGACATCACACAACCACAACACCCCAACCCATGTCACACCACAATTACATATGCACAGCCAACCACCAAAACCCAAGGCCACCACACCACAACACTTCACAATCACATATGTACTGAATTCACAGAACCAATACAACCAGCGACAGGGCCATCACTCCAACCTAGCACCCCAACACATATGTACTGAACTCACAGCCATCACAAGTCACCCACATATGTCCTGAATTTACACAACCACCACGACCCACAACAAAGCCACTATTTTTCAGCCATAACCCAACCCACTACTAACCACACCACAACCAGACAATCACAACACAAACACCTGCTCACAACACAAGTTAGAGCCACCGTACAGTCCAACTACCAGCACCCCAACACACAACCAATCACCATCACCCCAACACACAACCAATCACCATCACCCCAACACAACACCACCGCACAACCACACAACCCACGACACTACCAGAGCCACAACACAACCACAACACCCCAACCACCAAAACCCATAGCCACCACAGTGCTCCACACAACCACCACATCCATAGTAGACCCACCGCAGCCAACAACCACCTTACCACAAGCATGACCACCACAATATCCACACTAAAGGGCATCATCCTGATAAAGAAATTCTACACTAACGCAAATCCGCAAAGAGAACTACCATTCGAAAAACCAATCGAAAACTAGCAAGAGAACATTCAATTTAAAACAAGCAAGAGAAGTACCAATCACAAGATCATAATGCCAAAAACAAGTTCAAAGAGAATACCGTGGAGAGGATTGGTCATGAGAGAGTAGAGGGAAAGTCGGTTGTAAGAGTGCTCGGAGGGAGAAGCCGAAGTTGTAGCAAGAGATGAGGGGAAAATCGGTTGCAAGGGAGGGCTTGGGGACGAAAGAAGAGGATAAGATAGTAAAAATAAGCAGCGGAATATAATAGGAAACGCACCCGCTGCCCGCGTTTTGCGAAAATTATTTGAAACAACATCAAAACGTGACAACCAAACGAAAAAAAAGAAAAGTGCAGCTTGGGAATGCACCACGTTGGATACACGACCCTAAACGCACCACCCATACTGTCATTTATGAAGCACCAAATTAGGACAAAACTAGCATGGCACACAAGAGACTGATGGATGAGGTAATTTTTGGAATACCCAGAAGTTATGTATAGAAGTATAATTTTGCTAGTTTTTAAATACATTAAAATCCATGTAATAACTGAAAATCATGTGATTATTTTCACTAGCATATTTCTTTCAAACGGTTATGCCAATGCTTATTTATCAATTATAAAGTTTTGGTTGTGTGAAAAAGAACGGAAGACATTGTTTGGTGTTGTTTAACTCCTTTTAGAAAACTAATATATCATGATTCTTATTTGTGCAAAGAATGCATGATGAAAAGCTTTATATAACAATTAATACGTGTGACGCTTCCACGGACTGGAAAAAAACTTGCACAGCTATTCTCGTCTTTTTGAGATTTGCTAAAATTGTATTTTATTAAACAGCATGGAAATAAAACAATATAAAGTTATGTGTATCGAGTTCCAGAAGTGAATGTGATAACAATTAATAGCTGGAGGGAAGGAATAACTGAGTTGGGAGATAGTAATGCAGGTGGCCAGGCGAGAAAGATAGAGGTAATGGGAAACAGATGATCTTTCATGGTGAAAGGGAGAGAAATAAGGGTGCAGTCTTGTTGGTAGGGGAACTTGGAGAGCTGAATGATCTATTGAGCGAGGACCTACAAAGGCTGTGATAGATGGCTAGAGGGACATGAAGATTCAAAATGCTGCAATAGAGAGGAATAGAGTTAACATTTTTGCTGCAGACTAAAAAGAACAATTATTTATGAGATAATGAGGGCATTGAAAGACGACACAGTTAGATCGGATAGGAGAAATTCTGCTCACTATTGAATCAGTCATTTGGATGGGTGAATTAGAATATAAAGATGAATCTGACATGAGTATGGTCCTTCTGACAAAACAAGTTGGAGGATACATCCATGCTAGCTGTTTTTGTTGCCAATTTTACCTCTAAAGATAGATGAAAATCTTTAAATCTCATTGCCATGTTTTATGGCTTGAGTACATATAAGTGCTATTAAATTAGAGCCTTAATGGTATTTATTAAGTTCCACTGATATCAATATTTCTGATTCCAAATATTTAAAGAAAGCGTTGATGGATTTCCTCGGAGCTCTATTTCTCTCTCACAATAAAACTTTTGAAGAGTTGACGTTTATTTTTATGCTTCCTTTTATATGTTTTATGGTATCTATAAGCTACTTCAAACTGGCGCTCACCTTTAATAACCGGAATGTATTACGTAAGTGTTATCAACTTTTTATTTTTGTTTTTATTTGTGCAAACAAATGTTTTTGATAAACTGCAATGATAATTGATGACAATTAAAATGTAGAAACATGACTTTTTTCAATTAATTTCTAAGGTTTGTTGTTATTAAAGTGCTTTCAATGCTACTCAGGGAAATGATGTTTGTTCATTTATGTATGGGAAACAGAATTGATTCGTAATGCATTTTTTAAAATATATTTCATTTTTCTGTTCTAGCCTAGATTTATACACCCTTGAATTCAATTCTTAATTGGTGGTAAGAACATATCCCTATCGCATTACCTCTATTCTATATTTAATCACAATACTTTGTAGGCTACAAAAGTAAAAACTTCTAATATAAATAGGAAGATCTACATTCATACCAACCATTGTGTATTTACATATCTAACACCTAAAGTTTGATAGTTACATTTAACTTTACAATGCTTGAGAGATGTGTTCGACTTTTAAAAATGGTCTGATAATGATAATTTTCATGTGATGTTAAAGATTTGAGTGTTATGCATGTAAATGTCCAAGTTTAGGTGTTAGAAATGTAAATATGTAAGATTTCTGTGGTATATAAATTTAAATGATCCAAATAATTATTAGAATAAAAGATTATGTGAATTTAGATACATGATAGTTTTATTCTTTGTAAATCAAATAATAGTGATTTGCGGTAGATTACTGCTTTCTTTCGTTAAGATGTATATAGCAGGTTTACAATCTACATGCATTGATATTGCTACAACCCATGTGTAAACATTATTGATGCAATTTGGGCTTTTTTTTTCTTTTTTATTTTGGTATTTTTATGTCTTTAAATGTTTGCTTTATAGTAGTTTTTTCTACATGATTGTGTGCCATAAGATTTGGAATGTGCTGTTATTGCACACAGTTTACTTTTGTACCCTGTTTCAGCCTGTTGGCATTGTGCGGCTGGATATTGATCCCGCATGGAATATTCTTTTAGTTTCTATCACTAATTGATGTGCTTCTTTCACCTGTTTTAACAATGCTAATCAGGTTCAGGAAAGCAATGAAGCAAGACAGAAGTTCTCAAATGCAAAATCCATCTCATCAGCGCAATTCTTTGGCGATCAGAACAAAGCTAATGAACCAGACACACAAGCCTCCTTGCAAAAGTTCTCTGTAAGAATTATATTCCTCCAAATAATAATGTTTTACATTGAATGGACCGACATGCCCAAGTATAGAAGATGCGTTGTTTCTTTCATAAATTTATTTTGGATATGTGATTACTTTATTGAAACTTTCTTGAGAGCACATACTTCTTTTCTGGTACTGCTTAATAAAATGAGTTTTTATTCATTCTTTATGCCTTAATCTTTATGCTTGTATGCATGTAATCAAATGATATGAATTTTTAAGGCATCCTAATTTATCAAATTTTTTTTTGTGCAGAACTCAGCTGCCATATCCAGTTCTGATCTTTTCGGCCATAAGACAAACGACTCTGGGCTTGATTTGAATGCAACAGATCTTATTAATCGTCTCTCTTTCCAGGTATTTCTGTTAACATTTGCTTTATTTATGCTCAACGTAGTCAGTGCATCACTTAGAGAGAAATATTTGCTCTTAATAATTGATAACATATTAATGTTAACAAAATGTCCTAGTGACTTGATGCATAATTGAAAAGTATGCCGAGAAGGGAGTGTTGGGTTGTGGAAGAGGCTTATAACTAGTGCTTGCTGCGTGAATATATAGTAAATCTGGAAAGGGTTGGGATGAGTTTGATTTTAGTCATTAACGATGCTTTTCACGCTAGAACATACGAATGATGCTTCCTTAGAATGTATAAATTTGTGATCTGCAGCCGTATGTTTTCTTTCTGTAGTTTTCCTAAATGCTGAAGTGTTCTGAACTTTTCTTTTACTTGTTATGAATTGATAAAATGCTATGCTTGATATATTGGATAGCATCATTGCCTGTATTTATCTGAATACTTGGATTAGTTTCTTCCCTGCACTTGCCTTTAATTAGAAAAGTCCACTTGTTTACGAATTATAGAGCGCTGAACTGAATTGTTTTTTCAGATGCGAGTACATGATTTTGTTTAATTTTGTGCTGATTGAAGAAATGCATTTATCAGTTGTCTTCACTCATCATCGGTTTTATTCTGAAGGCTTCACAGGACATATCATCCCTAAAGAATGTTGCCGAGGAGACTAGTAAGAAACTCTCAGCCTTTGCTTCCAACTTCTTCAGCGATCTCCAAGATAGAATCCTTTGAGTGACCTAATGATGATTTCCTTTCATTGCGTCGGAAGGCATGCAACACAAATATCCTGTAATTGTCATCTCCAACTCTTGGTAGACATCAAGATTGCCCTTTAAATTTTGTATTAAGAGCCATTTCGGATCTTTAATATTGAATCATTAAAAAGCACAAATATATATATATATATATATATATATATATAGATAGATATATATATATATTACATTATTGATGGCGTGAAATATGTTCATTCATCAAGGTGTCTCCTCCTGTTTGTATTATTTTGATCATTCTCAAATGTAACAGCTTGACCTGTTTTTTTTTTTTTTTTTGTGCAACCAGGATGAAATTATTGATGAAACAAAATATTACATTTTTGCCGAACATTTTGAAACTTTGCTATGTGTTATATGAAACACACGTCACAGCTAATCTCATATGATGCAAGATACTGTTGGAAATGTCAAATGTTGTTTTTCATCGGATTTTTAATAGTCCTGAATTAATTTAACATTTATTTCTTTCAAGTTTCTTCCAATATTATGTCCAAAACCCATTTTAGCATAATACATTGACTGCTTTGAGCAAAATTGATTTTTTTTAAAAATGATGAAATTTATTGATCGCATCATTTGGTTCGGATATGGTTGAAAGTCAACTTGAATTTAGGAAGTCCAAAAATATCTCAAATGAGATGATTCAAGGATGCAAGGAATATGGTATGGAAAATTTGACTTTTTATGCTTTCCAATATTTGAAAATAGAGAAGAATGATTGTATTTGTTGGTTGGTTTCCTGAAAGAGTTTATCTTTGATAGAAGGTATTCTTTTATATATTGAAGTCCGTTCTTATAAAATTTGTTTGATTTTTTTCTAATGTTGGTTCAAATTAAGGTTTGATTCTTTGGGCGAAGGTGCCAAAATTCGCACATGGTTGAGTTGGGTGGAAGATACTTTCATCAGCAGCAGAAGGCGGGGATTGTGATATGTTTTTTTGGAGGGCTTAGGATTTATGCACCAACGGGATATGAAGTCGCTAGGAAGTATTAAGAGAGGGTGGTATGTGAAGGACAATGGGAGCATTTTAAGGCAATTATTGGGAGGTGTTAGGATTTCATGATGATTGCATAGAGGGAAATAATCGGAGTGATATGTGAAGGAAAAATGGAATTCGTGATGTGTGCTCATAGAGAGCATTGACAATAAAGGTAAAATGATGGAAAAGAGAACTTTCTTATGTGTGCTTTAAGACGGACATCAATAGGGGCAACAACATGCAATGGAGAAGAAGTTTTTACGATAGTTGGATAAGGCAACGTTGAGAGCAACAGCATATGAAGAAGAATAGACAAGGAAACCTTAGTTTGAATAAGGTTTAAATCATACTCAAATAAATGTTTGAATTGTTTCTTATTCAGGTGTGAAACAACATAAAAAAAAAGTTTGAAAAATAAATGTTTGAATTGTTTCTTATTCAGGTATGAAACAACATAAAAAAAAATGTTTGAAATTGGTTCAAATAAAGGTTTGAATTTGATTCAGTATGAGCAAATTGTTTATGGCAGACCTAAGAAAGCATTTCGTAGATGCAAGGTTGGTTTTTTTTTTTTTTTTTTTTTGGTGAAATAAAGTTTAAGATATATTTAACTAGGGGAAAAAAAACAAATGATATGTTTGTCAAACTTTGAGTATTATCATACATATAAAGTCAAATTTCTTTGAGATAGCTGGGCTTGAATAACATTTTTTAAGTGATTTTTGAAGTAAATAAATTCCTTTGAATTATTTGTGAAGCATATAAGCATGTAAGTTTCAACTTGTTATATAGTGACCAACATCATCAATGAGTATTTAGAATGTGATTCTATGATCTCTATAGGTACGAAACAATGATCGAATTGAAATGTAAATCTGGGCTGGAACAAGGATATGTATCCCACATCCCTAATAAGACAAATTTTAAGGGTTATGTGAGAACTATAAAAGCATTATGCCAAATCAACCCCAAATCTGAGAGCCACCTTTAACCTTTAATCTGATTTGAGTAAAGCCACACCTAAGCTATTTTCCTTTACAATATATTACTTTTTGTCTTTCAATATTGTACATGAAATTACATGTGAGACATAGAAAGCGATATTTCATCATCAATGTATTAAGGTTAAGTTTAAATCAAATCTATCAAATTTACAACCTAGCAAATAGCATTTTAAAAACAAATAAATATTAAAATCCATTAACATTTTCTCACTCATAGAAAAATCTAAAAGCAAGTTATTGACGCATAATTTCATTTGCTTAATAGAATAAAACGTAGTTTAAGATATTGTGATCATAATTTAATTGATTTTGGGATGGGTGTGATATGAATAATTAGTCAACTTTTGTAATATAGTCATCCCAAAAAAAACAAATAAATAAATAAAATTAACACGGCCAAATTCATGCTAGAAAATCATCACAACTGCAATTTTCTCCTTAGACAAATCTTGTGCTCATTAAGGAAGATTTATAACCTGACATGCTCTATTAGTACTGCCTCATTGTGTCATAAGATAATGAACAAGTACATCTATAAGCATCAAATTGTTGACATAAAATTTGATTATAGTATACTAATAAAAAATAAGTAAATAAAAGATTAAATAACTTGAATATATACATGTAGGTTTTATTGGTCATTAGGTATCCATTTGATAATGTCACTCCACTTTGGTTGACATAATTTTTTAAACTATTGCCAATGTGTTATTGAATTCAACAAACATAAAGTTTATGCTTTCATGCTCAAATTTTTCAGGAGTCAACCAATGTAGATGGTAAAGATCTTAAAAATTATTACATATATCTTAGGTTCAAACCTCACCTACATCATATTCATTAGCATAAAAAAAGGTTAGAATTGTATTAACCAGAATAAGCATAAGATTAGCTCAATACTTTGAGTAAAATTCTTAAGCTCAAATGACATATGTACTGGTATTATATGACTATTAATAAAATCCAATAGACTTTACAAGTATGTGCCCAAATTTCTTGCAAGGAAGAGTAAAGATTGGACCAATATTTATAAGTTTTTATATTTCTCTATCCATAAAAGTTCAATTATTCATTTCTAATTTTCTTTTCATGTTCATGCCATTGACCATTCCTTTCAACTTACACTCATCAAATCAATTTTGGAGGAGTTCAAATAATAACAGAGCCGACTTTTGGCCAAATATTTTTGTTGACTTTAAGAAATTTTATTGTGAATGTGATTTATATTTTAGTATGAACAAAAAATTTCACATATACATAGGTCAAAAAAAAAAAAGATACATACTTAAAGACAATTTTTACATAGAAATGTTTTAGTGGAACACTATAAGATTTAATGGAGTAAACAAATCTATTTTTCTTAACTTTGAAATTACAAAGGTACACCATTAATCGTTATTTAAAAAGGTGGATGTATAATGTAAGCCTTTATTTTTCCAAAAGATATATATGAAAATGATAGTAGAAGTTTTTTAAGGACAATAATTTAACAAAGTATGGCATGCCTTTGTTGATGGTGTTAGTGAATAATGGAAACATGATTTTGGAGTTAGATGTTGAACTATTGTGGATGTTAAGTGTTGTTGTTTAGTAGATGTATGATATTATGGACTAGCATATGCTCTTGAAAGAATCATATAGGCTGGTCAGTAGTAGTCATCCTAAGATGACCAACCCCGCTCTTACGCTTATTTTTAATATCATTAATTATGTCAGAAAATATATCTCAATTTATATCTAGCGACTAGTGTGAACTCTTGCAATGATTTATGAATTATATTATAGATTTTCACACTAGCGGTACTACACAAGTATACGTATCGTTTCAATTAATATATGATTTTCTTTAAAAACCCCAACATTGATCCAACGAGAAATGCAGTAACTCTTAAAATCAGCTTACAAAAATTTTATTCAAATTGCAAATTAAAAACATTAAAGATTTAAAATGATATGTTTACTAAAAATTACTATTAAAAGAGCTTAAAAAAAGAGTAACAACAAAATATAACAACTAGTTTGAATATTATGGAAAAACATTTCCTCTTGCAAAGAGATTTTAACATATGTATGATTCAAATGATTTAAGACAAAATTGAGGTATTGTGAAAAATAGAAGCATACCTTATTCTTTACCCCCTCCCAATGCTTGCAAAGAACCTTAGCTAACTTAAGGTCGATTCATTAACATCTCGACTCCACATCAATGCTATCTAGCCTCTCACCTCTATATGCCCCTAGCCTATGCCATCGTAATGACTGAATCCTAACGTCAGGGTACTAAACCTTAAGCTAAACTGATAAGAATCTAGCCTATCACTTTAGATTTAACCAATGTTACGCCCATCAAAACTTATCTCCCTATTTATTTGCACTCTCCCATAGGTGATCGCAATGGCTTTGCCTAGAATGGAGTGTGGTATCTACTAGTTAGGTGAAATCATAACCCTCCTAGATCATTATGTTTCTCAACTGATTTTAACCTCACAAGTGGTTAGTTTGCAAAGTAAATTAAGATTCGATGAAAATATCATCACAATTTTAAGAGTAAAAATAAATCTTTAAATCATTATCATCCCACAAGATTAAGTCCCATATGCAAGACGAGAGAAATGGAACTACTTAGATTTCATGGAGATTAAACAAAAATAAAACATTTGCATTGAAATCCAAGACTTACAATAAAAACTCAAACACAAATACAAAGTACCTTATGTCTTCTCCCTAAGCAAACATCTGGAGTTTCCTCTAAGCAATCTCCAAACTTCTTCACACTAAAACACACTCACGCTTACACTTGAACACAAAATATGAAAAACCAAACTCACTATTGCTACCTAATTGAAGTTTTGAGGCTCCAAAAGATCTCTAGATTTGGCCAAATCTTTCTCATTAAATAGAAAATAGAAAATAACCAAGGGTTGCTTCAAAACCCCTCCAAACCTTGGCCAAATTCGATGTATCTTCTAGAAAGATAGTTACTAGCCCTATAGCACCCTTCACGCTCGATAGTGGAGCTATGGCGCTATAGCACCACATAAAGATCATCATTTTTACTCAATTTTTCCTCATTTTCTCTAAATATCCATTCCATATACCTGAAACCAAAAACATGCAAAATATCTTCATTTAAAGTGCAATATCATCAAAAATGTACATAAAAT
>NEWO01000053.1:1541706-1559676 GCA_003013225.1 Phalaenopsis aphrodite
GAGAAGCTTGAGGAGATGCCTAATAAAAAAATTGGCTTCACTTCGACCTACCTAGAGGGAAAACCTAAATACAATCCTGAACTTATATTTATGAAATAACATCTTTTACTAGTAATTTTCTCATTAAGTTCCTATCATTTGAATATTTTAAGTGACTTGATAATACAACATATATTCATTCTTGAAATGAATAGAAAACTAGAACTCTTAAACTTGATGACTAGATAGTCTTGTATCTACAGAGTTAATTTAATTACTTGAAATTTTTCTAAAAATCTCACTATGGTATTTACCTAAATCAAACTTATAGTATTTCTGAATTAAGACTTTACCATAGTAGATCATAACTTTTATGTAGTACAAAAATTACTTGAGGACAGGTAATAGTTATGTTTGGTGGATTTTGACCAAAGGAAAATATGTTAAAATTTTCATACCTATTTTACACTAATTTTGATGATATTGCACTTCAAAGAAAGGTATTTTTGATGTTTTGTTCCAGGTATATTGAATTATGGTCATTGGAGCAAAAGGGGAAAAAAAAGTAAATTTAGAGCAAAAGGGACCAAAATATGAAGATTTGATCTTGGGCGCCGACGACGGGCTCAATGCCGCTGACGATGGGGTTTTCCCGAGAGTCCATAATTATATATTCTAGAAGGCCGCCGACGACACCATCAAGGCCGCCGACGGCGAGCACGTCGGTTCTCTCAACAGATGCATTGAATGTGGATGATTTTTGAAGTGACGCTTGGGAAACTCTTGAAAACTCTTCTACAACTTTAAAAGAAACAATTTGGAGGCCGAAAAAGGGGGTGTCTATGAGGTGTCCACGAGGGTGCCTGTGGAGTCTTTGTTGTTTGTGGTGCCCATTAGAGTGTAGAGTTAGTATTGTGAGGAATTCTTCGAGAGATTGTAAGGGTGAAAGGAAAGTGAGAGATTTCTTTCTTCTTGCCCCTTCAAAGGAGAATTCTATGCGTTGTAAAGAAAGGAAGAGATTCAGAGGAACTTTGAGGAGTTTGCTTGGGGAGGAATTAGAGATAAGTTGCATTTAATTTTTGAAGTTTGTATGACTTTGGTTTTATATATAAATTCCAAGTTTTCTCGTATCTTTCCATGAGTTCTGAGTAGTTTTCTCTGTCTTTCTCCTTGTCTTGAGATTTTGTGAAATGGTGATTTGAATTGGTTGTGCCATGAGAATGTTAAAGAAGTTGTAATGATCTTTTCACTTCAATCTTAATTTACTTTCAATCTAGCCAATTGATTTGTTAAAATATGTTGAGTTTTACAACTAAAGTGAAGATTACATCCAAGATTTAGGGAGGTCAAAGTCCTTGAAAGTTGGGTCAAATAAATAGAAAAATAAAAATTATCGAGTGTAGAATTGGAGATTTTAGAGTGATAAGATAAAATTCTCAATTTGGACCTATCGTTTGGGTGCTGAAGTGTAGGTGTTAGCCCTCAGGCGAGGGGACCGTGGGAGCTCTGAAGTGAGAGCCGGTATCCTCTCAGCCAAGTCGCAGATTCAGTAACTAAGCATAAGATTAGTCAATATTCTTTATGCCTGGTCCAAAGGGTAAAGAATATGTATGCTCCTATTTGACACAATAGAATATGAACTGATTCAATTTATTCATTCACTTATCTTTCTTGACAAGGAGAATGATGCTTACTTATATATTGAACTTCACATTAGAAACTTTGTTAGTAGAATTAATTAATTAAGAGTTTATTAAAATTACATTTTTATTTTAATTGCCTATTAGTGTCAAATATGAAATTTGAACTATATTGTTGTGATTAAGTATTGATTTTTTAAATCTTAGTTTGTAGCCTCTAATATTACTCCCTGTGGGATCGATATCCAGGATTCCATTAGAGCCCTGTATTACTTGAGCGTACGTATACTTGCGTTGATAAGTGTGACTTTACAATTATTGAATATTTTATACACATCTTTATCAAATCTATAACCGCTATCAAGTTTTTGGTGCTGTTGCCGGTAATTTAAATCTTCTAGCAGCAGTGTCAAATTCTTGTATTTTTAAACATATATAAAGTCACTGTCAGCTTAACCTTTTGAATATAGATAGAGTCATAAGTTTAATGCTCACTCCTAAATCACATAATGTTTTTCCATAAATTTCTCTCCAATTGCACAATGTGGTAAAGCTGTTAGGATCTTTGAGATTTCAAGGAAGCTTTTTTTAAATTATTGCACTACATTCTTCACTAAGTGCAACAGTCTCATTATCTACCAAATTCCATTTTTTGTTAAAACCTCTTTAAAAAATTTAGCATAACTTGGCATCTGTTCCAAAGGCTCAGCAAAAGAGATATTAATTGCATGCTTCTTGAATATTTAAAAATTTTTTGAAAACTGTTGATCCAATTTTTTTTATTTAAGTCTTTAAAGAAAAGGTGATGGGGGTCTTTCTAAATTAATTTTAGTTGGAGAGTTAGGTGTTTCTGTTTCCTTAGGAATAATCTCTTAAGGTCTCTCAATTTCTTCAACTTCTCTCTAACCTTTAATTTATTTTTGAACTCCAACATTTAATTCCTTTCCACTCCTTAGTTGGACCACTTCAATTTGCTCTGGCTCTTTACTTTTTTTCTTTAGGATTGATCTCTTCATTATTATGAAGTGCTCCTTGAGGCCTATTGCTAAGTGTGTTAGCAATTTATCCCAATTGATTCTCCATATTTCTAATAGCAACACTTTGACTTTGTAAATGATTACCCATTTGCAACATCAGTTCTTCCATAGATAACTTCTTCACCCCAACTTTTTGACTAAATCCAAGAGGATAAGTAGGTTTAAATTTAACACCACCCTAGTTGTTCCAATTTCCCAATGGGTTAACTTGAGCACTACCCCATTGTTGACTTCCACCATTAGGATTGTTGTTCTAATTGAAATTAGGATAGTTTTTCCAACTTAGGTTATAATAAATTAAATATGGATTATTGGGTATGTTGATAACATTTATAGTTTCCATTGAAGTATGAGAATCAATCATTTGTCCTAATAAATTTTCTTCAATCATTTGGTGTGTTGGAGAAAAAATCATTCCAATTTGGTCTATCTTCTTAGATAATGCAACAACTTGACATGCAGTCATGAAAATAACATCGTTATCATGAATATTGGCTACTTTCTTAAGATTTAACCTAGCAAAAGGTCATTTAAAATTATTTATAGCCATTTATTCAATTAATGAATAAGCTTCGTTAAAGGGTTTAAATATTAATGAACCTCAAACAGCAACATCTATAATAAATCTATGGGATCCTACTAACCCATTATAAAAAGTTTGAATGATCAATTAGTCTGGTAAAACATGATGTGGATACTTTCTAAGGAGTTCCTTAAATCTTTCCCAAGCTTCATATATAGATTCTCCTTCATACTGAGTAAAAAAGGTAAAATCATTTTTGAGCTTCGCAGTTTTTGAAGGTGGAACTTACATAGCAAAAATTTTTTGAGCTAAATCTCCCTAAGTTTTAATAGATCCAGGTGCTAATAAATTTATCGACATCTTAGCTTTACCACTTAATGAAAAAGGAAAATTATAAATCTGACAACATCATTTGATATGCCAACATATTTAAATGTAGCATAGTTCGAAAAAAACTAGCTAAATGTGAATTGGGATCCTCACATGGTATTCCTCCAAACTAATTATTTTGTACCATTTGTACAATCAAAGGTTTAAGTTCAAATGAGTTAGCCTTTACAGCAGGAGTTTGAATACTTAAATAGATTTCATCTACTGTAGGCTTGCATAATCCCTTAAAAGTTTTTGTAAATTATGATGTTCATTTTCAGCAATTTCAATTTTAATATTGTTTTGTGATGTGTTTGTCATTTTTTGAGAATTATGAAGTCTTTCTTGTTTTTGTATTTTTCTAATACTTCGCTCCAATTTAAAATCATAAGACACAAAATTTTTAATCCAAAACTACACATAAATGATGTAAAAATTGCAAAAAAAAATAACACACCAAAAATGAAAATAGATATTTTATCAATTTTTTACTTTTTATTTTTCATTTTTTGGTTTTTCAAATATTTATTATTTTTTTATATTAAAATTACAATTCAAATAAAATTGTAAGTTAAAAAGTTTCGTCGCACTCCCCGACAACGACGCCAAAAACTTGACCCAACCCACACTTACACGTATTTTTAATCTCCTTAATTATGCGAGAAAATATATCTCAATTTATATCTAGCGACCAGTGTGAACATTTGCCATGATTTATGAATTATATTATAGATTTTTATACTAGGGGTACTATGCAAGTATACGTTCATTTCAAGTAATATAAGATTTTCATTAAAAAACCAGTATCGATGCCACGAGTAATGCATCAAATCTTAAAATCAACTTACAAAAATTATATTCAAATTGAACATTAAAAAGATAAAAGATTTGAAATAATATGCTTACTAAAAATCACTACTAAAAGAGCTTAAAAAGAGAGTAACAACTAAATATAACAACTTAAGTGAATATTAAAATGAGTTTGGATATTATGGAAAAACCTTTCCTCTTGCAAAGTGATTTTAATCTATGTAGGATTTAAATGATTTAAGAAAAAAATTGAGGTATTGTGAAAAATAGAAGCATACCTTATTCCTTACCTCCTCCCGGTGCTTGCAAAGAACATTAGCTAACTTAAGGCTGATTCCTTAAGGTCTCGACTCCACATCAGTGTTATCTAGCCTCTCACCTTTAGAACCCCCTAGCCTATGCCATCATAATGACCAAATCCCAGCATCAGGGTATTAAACCTTAAGCAAAACTAATAAGAATCTAGCTTGTCACTGTACATTCTAACCAATTCTACGCCCATTAAAACTTATCTCCCTATTTATTTGCACTCTCCCTTAGGTGATCACAATGGCTCTACCAAAAATGAAGTGTAATATTCACTATTTGGGTGAACTCATAGCCTTCCTAGATCATCATGTTTCTCAACAGATTTTAACCTCACAATGGCCAATTCGCAAAGTAAATGAAAATTCGGTGAAAATTCCATCATTATTTTTAAGAATAAAAAGAAATCTTTAAATCATTCTCATCTAACAAGATTAAGTCCCATATGCAAGAAGAAAGAAAGGGAGCTACTCAAAATTCATGGAGTTTAAAAAAAACAAAACATTTGCATTAAAATCTAAGCCTTACAACAAAACTCAAACACAAATACTGAGTACCTCATGTCTTCTTCCCAAACAAACTTCTGGCATTTCCTCTAAGAGATCTCCAAACTTCTTCACACTAAAACACACTAACACTTACACTTGAACACAAAATATGAAAAGCCTAACTCACTATTGCCGCCCAATTGAAGTTTTGAGTCTCCAAAAGGTCTCTAAGTTTGGTCAAATCCTTCTTATAAATAGAAAATAAAAAATAACTAAGGGTTGCTTCAAACACCATTCCAAAATTTGACCAAATTCAATGTATCTTCTATAAAGGTAGTTACTGGCACTTTAGCGCCGGTTTGGGGCGTTACAACGCCCTTTTTGCTCGATTGTGGCATTATGGTGTGATTCTTGGATACTGTTAATATGCACAGTACAACAATAATTCAGATTATATTTCACTTATATTCCTTACTTTGTAACAAAACCAAAAACTTGATTCTAAAGAAAAATAAGAATTTAAATTTTAATTTATTTATATTGGGATACTACGCAATTATACGTATCGTTATCAAGTAATATATGACTCTTGATTAAGACCTGAATATCGGACCCACAGGGAGAATACACAATATGCACTATTGAATAGTAAACTTTCTATTTTTAATAAAAAGATAATTATTTAAACAAAAGATGATTTTTTGCAGTAATGAAAATTTAAATATTTTTGATATTTTCAATATTTTGATAGAACAATACAAATTTAAATAGATAATTAGAGTTTTTGTAGAAGAAAAGCACTAAATATGAAAATATATTTCTTCTTGTTATGAATCAATAATAAGTGTAGGATTTCTGTTGTGGAAGTATGCAAATTGTGTTGTGCCAAATAGGAGCAATAATATTCTTTACCCTTACTAGAGATGCTATAAAGAATATTGGTTAATTTAAAGTTTGAATAGTTCAGAAGACCGGCTAGGCAGAGAAGATACTAGCTCTCACTCTGAAGTTCCTTTGATTCCCTCCACCTCGGGGCTAACATCTCGTATCGGAACTTAAAATAGTAAACCAAGTTGGAGGCTTTAACCTGTCACTTTAAAGTCCTCTAACTCTACACCCTTCAATGAATATTTTTCTATTATTTGCACTCAATCATATGAACTACATTCTCATTCATACAATCTCATGTGATTCTTTCCAATTGTTGACTGAGACATTACCGGCTCAGTTCTTACACATTCTCACAACAAATTTTAACATCTGGATTGGCCAAATCAAGAAGTAAATAAAGTACATGAATTTAAATCATCATAACTTCTTCCATCATTGAAGATCAATACTTTCTACAACTTCCGTCCAAAACTTAAATACTTATCATTTTAAGAAGAGAGATAAAGAAAACTACTCAGAATCCATGGAGAAAACAAAATCACACTTTAGTTTAAAAGAAGAAATCATTGTAAAACCAACAAGTCTAATATAAAACCAAAAGTAGTGTTAAAACAAAAAGATAAAAAATTATCTCAAGTCCTCCACCAAACTCTTGAAGTTCCTTTGATTCTCTTCTTTTTACAATTACTCAAAATAAAATAACAAAAAGGATTAAATAAAAGTAAACGTGGTGCCTGAAAATCTCTCCGAACTAACTCTCCAAATGAGAACTTTCAAAATGTTCCGATACTTTCAGGACCTCTTTCAAAGTCCCAATCTTCTTTCTTTTATAATTTTCCAAAAGGTGCCTTAGTTTTTCTTCAAAATATGTCTAGATTCGAAGTATTTCCCCAAGAGATGCATCCTTTCATGATAATTTTCGTCCATGGTGGTTATAACCACATATTAAGCAAATGTGTGCCTCAATAACCTCTTTAAAATTTTCAGAAATTGAATTTAATCGTCCAATAACTGCCACTGACGCTTAAGCGTGGGGCCTCTGGTGCTTAGGCGTGGCCTTCTCTGTTTAACCGGATCTGGCGCTTAGGCGTCAAAAATTTTTGCACATTTTTCACCATTTTGCTCTAAATTTGATCCTTTTTCACTCCTTTATGTATTTTCACCCTTTTTACCACTATCTGCAAGAAAAACACAAAAATATCTTCCATTAAAGTGCAATATCTCAAAAATAGGTATAAAAATGTGCCTAAAAATACTATGTTTTAGGTGTATCAAAATCCCCCAACCTTAAAAAGTTACTTGTCCTCATGTGAGACTTCAATCTTTAAAAACTAAATATGTATGATATACATATGAGTTTCTTTAGGAGTTACTAAAATTTTGATTTAGAAATATAGCAGTATAATTTAGAAAAAAATTTCAGTAAATGAGACTAATTTAAAGTTTAGAAATTCTTAATGTTAAGAACGATGATAATATGAGTTTTTATCTAATTCAGAAATATATTGTAGATTTTATAAATTTAGAATTTAGTTCTTTTAAAAATTTTCATTAAAAATAATTTTACTTACTATATTATATCTATATGTTTAAGAGTTTCTCAAGTCTTATACTTTAAAAAGATCGAATGTAGAACCAATTTTTTATTAGGCACTAATCCTCAAGCTTCTCCTTCCTAATTTTTTTTTTCTTTTTCATTTTCATTTTCTTTTTCTTTTGTTTTTCTCTTTTTTTCTTTCCCTTTTCTTTTCTCTATTTTTTCTCTTTTCTTTTTTCTTTTTCAGGCAAGGATTACTATATTTGGATAGGCCTTTAATGATTTTGAATTCTACTTCTCCTTTCCTAAAGCAAAGTCTTGATATAAGTCTTTTACTTATAAATGTAATAATAGTTTTGAAAATTATTTTAATAAAAGAAATTTAAGTATTAAAAGTAAAAGTTTAAATTATTTAAATTTTTCGAAATATAATTTTTCTTTGTAAAGATAGTTACTTATATTAATCATTTTCTCATCTAAAAACTTTTTAACTTAAAGTTTTTCTTCATTACTAAAAATTTTAACTAAAATTTCTTACTCATTTCTAAAATCAAAATTTACTTCCCTAATATAACTTCATATACATAATCAATTTTTTTCTTTTCAAATCAAATTCACTTGTAGCACATTTGAGAACAAATAAAATTTCTTTTTTGAAAATATTTTTCATCCCTTGAAACTTCAATTTTTAACAGATTAAACAGTCTAGCATCAGATATATATAAGCAGGAATGGAAATAAGAATAACATGCTTACACGAATTTATTTACCCTAATGATACAAGTATAAAACTAAAAACAAGAGTAAAATTAATTTTTGATCAAATTTTCTATATTTTAATTTCAATTTAACTTGTAGAGATCCAATAGACTTCTAAGCAGTGGGTATAAACATAAAAGTAAATTAACACACTAACTTGATTTCACAATCTCAACATAGAAACAATCAAACTAACATGATAAAAGAAAAATACATGGTAGCAGTTTCCTAAGTTTCAAATTTAAGACCTAAGTTAACAAGATTTTCAACTTTACAAAAGACAGAATTAAGTTAAGCTTTTAACTAACTAAATCTCAAAATGCACAACAGTTACGACTTAGAATTTTAAAACAAACTACTAACTAACACAAACATTACAATACAATTAAAAATAAAAGTTTCAAACATCAAAATATCTAAACAAGTAAACACAAATACATGTCTCAAGTCCAAAACATGAAAACACATCACATCACAATTCTCACTTAAAAATAAAAGTACAAACCACATCACAAAGTTCAAACCAACACACAGATGGAAATGTAGCAAGCTCGGACCACATAGTTCATATCATATTACAATAATAAAATAAATCTCTTAGCTCTACTCTTCATCCTTTGAATAACTGTTATCCCAAACTTTTGTAGGCTCATAATTAGGGTATCAAGGATATGGAGTAAATTGCACTCCTTGGTTACCCCTAACGAGGCTCTCCAAAGAAGAGTGAAATTTCTCTTCATTCACTTTTTCTCCTATCATACCATCAGTATGCTCTGTAAATCACTTAAAATATTTTACCCTATCATCGGTAAAATTAATATTATCCATCATCTTCTATAATAATTGATCTTGGGTCTCAGTAAACTCACCTCGAGATGTAGAAGCACGTGAGGTAGATGGTCTAGATGTAGAAGCAGCAGAGGTAGAAGCAGCAGACGCCTCCATTCCATAGCTTCTGGAAAATCTTCCTCTCCAACCAAAAATTGAATGCTCAGAATAAGTCTTCACATTCACCTTAGTGATGGGTTTTAGAGGTAATAACACTTCATACCAGCTATCATATTTAACTCTAACCTGCTCCCACAAAGAAAAGATCAAGGAAGAAAATCCTAGACCTGCAGTTGTAATAGCTATATCAGAACCGATGATAGTCTGACAGATCAAAGCTTTAATGTTGATGAGCTTTCCTTCTTGAATATAATAGTTCAACATCACTCTTTCTCGAGTTACTTCACTGAGATGATTTATTGGAAGCGGATGAGTAGAAATGAAGTAGTGCTAGGCCTTTGAAGGTGCACATAACTTTGAAGTTGGGAAGTTGACTCTCTTCTCATTAGTGATCTTCCAAAGTAAGAGCCCAATAGTCAAGTAAGAAATAATCTCGTCTAACTCCACTTTAGTAGGACTATAATTTTCATAAAAACATAACGTATTTGGTGGTAAATGGTAAAACAAGTTGATTACCTCTAGCAAAAAAGCTATCAACTTTCCTCGAACCATGACTCTATTGTCTTCAGCTTCAGGGAGATTTGCATAGAACTCCCTCACAACAGATATAACTGCCACAGTAGAGAAACAACATACTTTTTCCCACTATTGGTGAATAATTAAATCTTCCATGTCTCCACCCGGATTTCTAAAACATCGCTCCTGAATCAGTTTGCGGGATTGCAATGCATCACTATACGGATCTTGAGCTTTTGAACTAACAAATTTACTTGAATCGAAAGGGGCTTTTCCTTTGCTTCTCTTTAGTCTTTGTGACATTCTACAAATTTGATAAACTCCAACAATAACTTCAAAAATCAAGTTTAAATCACTAAACTAAACTTCCAAAAGCACAAACTAAACTTCACATGCAATTTCCTTAGATTTTTCTTTATTTTTCACCATGAATGGTGAATTTTCAAAATTTTCCAAATGTGCTCAAAATACATGGTAAAAATCCAAAATTTTTACATAGAAGTAAAGCTCTTACCTTAAAGAACTTCGATCTAGAAAATTTCACTTTATTCCACCAAGAAATCTTTACTTTAGATGTGCCCTAGCCCTAAAAAATCATGAACTCGAGAGGAAGAAGGTGACGGTGGCGTTAAAAATGGTCATTTTTTGCTCAAAAATTCACTTTTAACCGTTCTCGAACCGGTTTTCGTGAATTGATTCTTAAGCGTGAGTAAGTGGCTCTTAGGCGTCTGCCTCTCGGGTTTGCTCGCACTTAAGCACGAGATGTGGCGCTTAAGTGCAAGGGCATGATTTTCAAAATTTTCAAATTTAAGTAAAATGCACTATTTGCCTTAGTAAACCACCCCTAAATGGTCTCATAACACTTAAATGACTATTTTTAACTTCCTGTAACTCTCCTTTATCTCAAAATTCTCATTAATAACTATTTCAATTTGAGGCTAAAACAACACAAAATTTCACCCAAACAAACTTATATTAATTCAAAAATGAGTACAAATACATTTAAACACTTAATTCTCACTCCAAATAGTCTTGGATGAGAAAAGTTTCCTAAATACAAACACTTAACAATCTTTCACAATTAAACACATAAGTAACACAAACACTAAAAGAAAGTCTTAAACACTAAAACACTTAAAGTCAATGACTTTAAACACACAAAATTGTAACTTCAAACATAGAACTTAATTCCATTCTTCATTGGAAGGAACAAATTCAGGTCTTTCATTAGTCTCTCTTGGGGCAACTGGAATATAAAGTTGATAAAACAGATGGTGGTGATGCGCTCTGATGCAATCTTCTTCAATCCACTTTTGCTTAAGAAACATCTCCTTATATTCTTCCTCTATATAACTAGTGTGGCTAAATTGCATTTTCAATTGCCATCCAATGTGCTCAAGATGTGCATGAATCTCCAACACCTTAGTCTCCAGTACAGACATGGTATTTTCAATTTTGTTGATCTTCTCTGATAACCCTTCAATACTAACAACTAAGAAACCGTTATACATCTATTGTGCACTTTGAATAATGAATTTATTCCTCATGGTATCCTCCTTCTTCTTCAAATCCATCTCCCATGAAGACATCATCTTAAAATCTATCTCTCACTTTAGGGCTAGAAATGATCTGGGGGTGAAATTCCTTCACTAAACCCTTATATTTATAGGCCTAAATCCTTCCAATAACTCCTAAACACGTTTAGAAACTAGCTTGGCACGTTTTTGCAAACTTCTAGGCGGTTTTCCCTTCTAGAATATTAATTTCACACATGTTTTTAAACTACCGCGCTTAAGCGTCGGATTTGGCGCTTAAGTGCCAGTGCACATTTTTGCACTAGTCAACTTAAAGTCCAAATCTCATTTAACATATCTAGTTCACTAAATAAAGTCTTAAAATCAATACTAAATCATAGTAGTCTCTAATATACTACCTTAAATTTTCTTAGTCACACATAAAACAACAATCAAAATAAAAACACGCTGATAACTATGGGTTGTCTCCCATAAAACACTTGGTTTTACGTCGTCAGCCCTATGTAACCAATGCTTACTCTAGTTGAACCAACATCATTCCATCATAAAACTTATGTTGATCCCCTATAAAATAGGGTTTTATTTTATGTCCATTAACTTTAAATATTTTCTCAAACTTAGGATCTTTAATATCCACAGCTCCATAAGGATAAACTTTAATCACAATAAATGGGCAAATTCACCTGGACTTAAGTTTGCCTGGAAATAATATTAACCTTGAATTATATAGCAAAACTTGTTTCCTTGGCTGAAAATTTTTAGTAAGAATTCTTTGATCATGCCACATCTTCATCTTTTCTTTATAAATTTTGGCACTTTTATAAGATTCATTCCTTATCTCTTCAAGCTCATTTAATTGTAACAATATTTTCTCACCAACATCTTTCAAATTATAATTGAACTCTTTAATTGCCCAATATGCCTTATGCTCAAGTTCAAATGGTAAGTGACAAGGTTTTCCAAATATTAGCCTATATGGGGACATTCCTATAGGAGTTCTATATGCAGTCCTATAAGCCCACAAAGCATAGCCAAGTCTGACTGACCAATCCATTTTTGTTGGATTCACATATTTTTCTATAATTCTTTTAATTTCCTGATTGGATTATTCTGCCAAACCACTTGTCTGAGGATGATAAGCAGTAGAAATGCTATAATTTATATGATATTTCTTTAATAATTTCTCCATTGTGACATTTCTGAAATGACTTCCCCCATCAGTAATGATAACTCTTGAAATCCCAAATCTATAAAATATATTGATTTTCAAAAATTTTGCAACACTCTGAGCATCACATCGAGGTAAAGCAAAAGCTTCTATCCATTTGGATACATAGTCCACTGCTAATAGAATATATAAATTTTCGAAAGATGGTATAAATGGTCCCATAAAATCTAATCCCCAAACATCAAATATTTCAACTTCTAGCATATAATTGATGGGGATCTCATTTCTTGTAGAAATATTTCCTACTCTTTGACATCCATCAAAAGTTTTGATATAAGCATTAACATCTCTAAAAATTATAGGCCAATAAAATCCAGATTGTAAAATTTTGTATGTTGTTTTATGAACACCAAAATGTCCCCCAAAATCAAAATTATGACATTTTTGGATAATCTCATAATTTTCTTCTAATGGTATACATCTTCGAATAATTAGATCCTTGTTTATATAAAAATGGGTCCTCCCAAAAATAAGTCTTAGCTTCAGAAATAAATTTTCTCTACTGTTGGTATGTCATTCCATAGGGTATAATATCACTAACCATATAGTTTACAATGTCAGCATATCACAGAACACGTCGTTCATTAATAATGAGCAATTTTTCATCTGGAAAATGTTCGTTAATTTATTTTTCAAAATAGAGTGGTTTTTATTACTCAAGCCTGGACAAATGATCAACAATTTGATTTTCAATCCCCTTTCGATCACCATTTCAAAATCAAATTATTGCAAAAGAAGAATCCATCTTGTAAGTCTAGGTTTAACATTCTTCTTTTCCATTAAATACTTAATAGCAAAATGATATGTATGCACTAGACATTGAGTTCCAATTAAATATGATCTAAGTTTATCAAAAGCATATACTATTGCTAATAACTCTTTTTCAGTTGTTGTATACTTAATTTAAGTTTCATTAAGAGTTTTACTAGCATAGCAAATAACTTTAAAAATTTTATCATATCTTTGTCCTAAAACATCTCCAATAGCATAATCACTTGCATCATACATTAATTCAAAAGGTTTTTCCCAGTTTGGTGAAACTATAATTGATGTAGTGATTAGTTTTTCTTTTAATAACTTAAAAGCTTTTAGGCATTCCTCATCATAATTGAAAACTGCATCTTTCTCCAATAAATGGCATAAAGGCTTAGCAATCTTTGAAAAGTCTTTAATATATCACCCGTAGAATCCAGCATGTTCTAAAAAAACTTCTCATTTCCCTTACATTTGTTGGATAACATAAATTAACAATCACTTGAATTTTAGCAGAATCTACTTCTATACTATTTTATGATATTGATGTCCTAATACAATTCCTCCTGCTATCATAAATTGGCATTTTTCTTAGTTAAGGACTAAATTTGTTTCTTCACAGCACTTAAGAACTTTGGATAAATGTTATAAACATGGGTCAAATGAAGTTCCAAATATTGAAAAGTCATCCATGAATACTTCAATCCCTTTTTTAATTAAAGCACAAAAAATTGTCATCATACATCTTTGAAATGTAGCAGGGGCATTACATAAACCAATGGGCATCATTGTAAAAGAAAAAGTATCATAAGGACTGGTAAACATTATTTTTTATTGATCATTATGAGATATTTGAATTTGGTGATAACCAGTATATCCATCCAGAAAACAATAGTATTTATGCCCAACTAGTTTGTCCAACATTTGATCTAGAAAGGGTAATGGAAAATGATTTTTCCTAGTGGCAAGATTTAATTTTCTGTAATCAATGCATATTTACCACCCTATAACTTGCCTAGTAGGTATTAACTCATTATGTTCATTTCTAGTTACATTTATTCCTCCTTTCTTAGGAATGCAATGATTTGGACTAACCCATGCACTATCTGAAATAGGGTAGATAATTCTAGCATCTAACCACTTTAAAATTTCTTTCTTTTCAACTTCTTTCATAACAAGATTCAATCTCCTTTGCGGATCAGCCCTGGGTTTGCAGTTCTCTTCCGTATGAATTCTATGCATACAAATTGAAGGACTCATTCCTTTAATATCAACAATTGTCTATCTAAAGGCTTTCTTAAAATTTTTCAGAATTTTCATCAACTTTTTTCCTTCTTCCATCATTAATTTGGAAAAAATTATAACTGGTAAAGTTGAGGAATCTCCTAAAAAGACATATTTTAAATGATCAGGAAGTAACTTCAACTCTGGTTCTGGAGGTTTTCAATAGATGGACAAAATGATTTATCTTTGCTATCGTGTCCAATACTTTAAAAATTTCTCAAACATAGTTTGAATTTTCCTTAAAAAGATCTTCACATTGATTTAATTCCTCTTCTTGCTCGTGTTCCTAATCTTTTTCTTCAGATTTTTCTTCATAAGTAGTTATAAAATGGCATTCACTTAGATATCTTATACAACCATCCTATAACATTTATTATCTTTACCTTTTGCAGGGTATTTCATTGATTTTGAAATGTTAAAAGTAACAATTTGATCATTGACACACATTGTTAATTCCCCTTTCTGCACATCTTTCATTGCTCTTCTTGTGGCTAGGAAATATCTCCCCAAAATGATAGGTATCTCACTATCTTCCTCCATATCAAGCACAATGAAATCAATAGGAAAGATAAATTGATCCACTTTCACTAGAACATCTTTTATAACTTCTTTAGGGTATGTTATCGAACAATCGGCTAACTACAGAGTTACAATAGTAGGGTTTATTTCTCGTAATCCCAATCTTTTAAATATTGATAATGGAATAAGGTTAATGCTTGCACCTAAATCACATAAAGTTTTCCTATAAAATCTGTCTCTTATTGCACATGGAATTGTAAAGCTACCAGGATCTTTAAGCTTTTCAGGAAGCTTCTTCTCAGTTATCGCACTACACTCCTCACTAAGTGCAATAGTCTCATTATCTTCAAACCTCCTTTTCTTGTTATAAATATCCTTCATAAACTTTACATAGCTTGACATTATTTTTAAGGCTTCAGCAAATGGAATATTGATTGAAAGCTTCTTAAATATTTCCAGAAATTTTGAAAATTGTTTATCCAACTTTTGCTGACAAAGTCTCTGAGGAAATGGAGGTGGTGGTTTTTCCAAATCAATTTTTAATGGAGAAATAGGCCTCTTAGAATCTTTTGGAGCGTCCTCTTTTGATTCTTCAATTTCTTCTCTCTCTACTTCAATTTCATTTTGAACTCGACCTTCCAACTCTCTTCTGATTCTAAGTTGAATGTCTTTTACTTGCTCTTTATTCTGATCTTTTGGAATTGATTCAATATTAGTAGGAAGTGTTCCTTGGGATCTATTACTTAATTAATTTGCTATTTTCCCAAGTTGATTCTCAATATTTCTAATTGTAGCTCCTTGACTTTGTAATTGATTTCCCATTCGTAACACCACTTCTTCTATAGACAACTTCTTCTCCTTAAACTGTGTATTATTGTTGAAACCTCATGGATAAGTAGATCTATAATTATTATTCCCTTGGTTGTTCCAGTTTCCCAATGGGCTTCCTTGGTTGTTCCCCCATTGCTGATTATTACCACCCAAATTGTTATTCCAGTTAAAGTTGGGATGGTTCTTCCAACATGGGTTATAATAATTTGAATATGAGTTATTTTGCTTATTATTTATGACATTCAAAGTTTCTAATGATGTTTGAGAATCTATCATTTGGCCTAATGAATTCTCTTCAATCATGGAAATTCATTGAGAAAATTCATTCCAAATTGGTCTTACTTCCTTGAAATTGTAGCAATTTGATTTCCTAACATGATAATTGCATCAGTTTCATGAGTATTGGCTACTTTCTTAGGATTTTTCCTCTCAGAAGACCATTAAAAATTATTGGTAGTCATTTCATCAATTAAAGCATAAGCATCATGAAATGGTTTTGACATCAATGAACCATCAGCTGCGTCATCAATAATTGATCTAAGAGATCCAACTAATCCATTATAAAAAAATGTGAATTATTAACCAATCTGGTATAGCATGGTGTCGACACTTTCTTAAGAGTTCTTTAAATATTTCTCATACTTCATAAATAGATTCCCCTTTAAACTGATTAAAAGATGTAATATCATTTCTAAGCTTTGCAGTTTTTTATGGTGGAAAATATTTAGCAAGGAATTTTTTTGCTAAATCACCCCAAGTTCTGATAGATCCACGTCCGAACGAATTCAACCACATCTTAGCTTTATCCTTTAGTGAGAAAGGAAATAACCTGAGTCTTATGACATCATCTGATCACCATCGTATTTAAATGTAGCGCAAAATTCTAGAAAATTGGCAAGATGCAAATTTGGATCTTCATTTGGCGATCCCTCAAACTGATTATTTGATACCATTGGGATAATAACAGGTTTAAGCTCAAATGAATTAGCCACTACAGTAGGTTTTAGAATACTACAATGAAGTTCATCTACAGTAGGGTGGGCATAATCTCTTAAAGGTCTAAACTCTTGATGAATTTCAGCATTTTGATCATTTTGGTTTGTCATTTCTGTAATTTTTTGGATTTTTCAAAATTTATAATTTTTTTGGTTTTTCTGATTTTTCTAAGTTCTTTCTAATTCAAAATCGTATGGCACTAGTCCTTCAGAACCTGAACTACGCATACACTAACATATAATAAAATAAAATAAAATAAACAAATCAAAATAAGATAAGATAACTTAAAGTTTAAATAAGAGTTTCTAAAAATAGAAATTTACTTTTAAAATCAATTTGTCCCTATCAACGACGCCAAAAAACTTGATCCTTGGATACTACTAATATGCACAGTACAGCAAAAATTCATATTATATTTCACTTATATTTCCTTACTTTGCAACAAAACCAAAAACTTGATCCTGAAGAAAAATGAGAATTTAACTTTTAATTTATATATATTGGGACACTATGTAACTATACGTATCGTTATCAAGTAATATAAGAATTTTTTATTAAGACCAAAATATCGAACCTACAGGGAGAATACCCAATATGCACTATTGAACAACAAATTTTCTAATTTTAATAAAAAGATAATTATCTAAACTAAAGATGATTTTTTGCAGTAATGAAAATTTAATTTGGTATTTTCAATATTTTGATAGAACAAAAATAATTTCAAAAGATAAATGGAGTTTTTGTAGAAGAAAAACACTGAATATGAAAATATCTTTCTTCTTGTTATGAATCAATAATAAGTATAGAAATTCTGTTGTGGCAGCATGCAAATTGTTTTATGCCAAATAGGAGTAATAATATTCTTTACCCTTACTAGAGATGCTATAAAGAATATTGGCTAATTTAAAGTTTGAATAGTTCTGACGGGCTAGGCAAGGAAGATACTAGCTCTCACTCTATAGTTCCCTTGATTCCCTCCACCTGGGGGCTAACATCTCATATCATAACCTAAAACAATAAA
>NEWO01000053.1:1560221-1593402 GCA_003013225.1 Phalaenopsis aphrodite
CAAATGAGAACTTTCAAAACTTTCCAATACTTTTAGGACCTCTTTCAATGTCTCAATCTTCTTTCTTTTATAATTTTATAAAAGGTGCCTTGGTTTTTCTTCAAAATATGTCTAGATTCGATGTATTTCCTAAAGATATGCATCCTTTCATGATAATTTTCATCCATGGTGGTTATAACCACATATTAAGCAAATGTGTGCCTCAAAAACCTCTTTAAAATTTTCAGAAATTGAATTTAATCGTCCAATAACTGCCACTGACGCTTAAGCACGGGGCCTCTGGTGCTTAGGCACGGCCTTCTCTGTTTAACCGGCGCATAAGCACTAGAGGTGGCGCTTAGGCGCCAAAACTCTTTTGCACATTTTTCACCTTTTTGCTCCAAATTTGATCATTTTTCACTCCTTTAAGCATTTTTCACTTTTTTTACCTGTTTCTGCAAGAAAAACACAAAAATACCTTCCATTAAAGCACAATATCTCAAAAATAGGTACAAAAATATGCCTAAAACATTATATATTTTAGGTGTACCATGGGGGTTGTTTATAAACCTTCATCTACTCAAGATGAACCTATCCATTTGTTATATACGGTATGAAATACAGTAAATACATATAATGACTCAAAAAGGCTCGACTTAGGGTTGAGGTTCAATACCTTTGTCTGAGAGGGGAGGCCTTGATCAGATGGTTTTGGTAGCTTTAATTGAGTCCAACAAACCTCCAGTTGAAGACTTGTGCCCTAGTGAATTGTCTAGATATGATTTATATTAAGCTCAATTTCAGTTGTTGGTCTAAAGCTATGTTAGGGGCTGTTTTAGAGGGGGCTTTGATGGGGAATCAACTTCTTTCACTATAGGGATGGTGTGTGCACAATTAATTAAAGTTTGGTTCACTTTGGAGGGGTGGAGAGATCTGTTCTGGTTTTAGGGCAAATTTCAGTGAAGAAATTGGCTCTAAGGGGTTGTTAAGAGTGGTTGAGAGCAAGGGATTGCACTTGGGATGGTTTGGAGTGGCTCTAGTGAGATTTTGGTAGAGTTTCCCTACGGTTACACACATAGTCTTCCTTAGCTGTGGAGAGGCCAATTTAAATCCATGGCTGCATGGTGGAGCTCAACGCTGGGAGTTGGGTGCTAAAGCATGTTGAGCTGGAGAGAAGACAGGCTCAAGCATCCAATTAGAGTGAGCCAAGTCAGGGAGGCTTAATTTTGGTCTTTAGCCAATGAGGGTACCTTTGAGCTAGCTTTTTCTGGTAGCTAAGGTAGCGGCTGGCCAGAGTCTAGTCACCTCTAAGCTCAGGGAGGTCAGGGGGTGGCTAATTATGATTAACTCCTGAGGGTAAGCAATGACGGCAGAGATATTTTAAGTTTAGGCCAAATATGGGGTGAAATCCTTAACTCACAGGACCATTGGTCCATAGCTCACCTTGGCTATTTTAGGTGTGTCTAGCCTGGTCCATAGGTTGTACTTGGTGGCAGTGGTGTCATCAATTTGGTGGCTTAGGCATGGCTAAGTCATGTTTGGTGCATGGGTTCATTTTTGGTCAAAATGACTAGAAGTTGGGTTTTCCATGGCATTGAGCTTAATTTATTGATCAACTTGTTGTAGATAACTGTCATGAGGATTTAAGAAAAGATTTGGAGTTGAGTTGGAGGTTCAATTAGACGGATTTTGGGCATTTGGTCAATTTGGGGGTATTTGGTTGGACTTGGGTCTAGGTTGGGCTAAAGTTGGGTTTGGTCCAAATTTATGGTTGAAAATTTTCTTTAGGAATGTCATGAAAAGTTTTCAACATCAATTAGGTGTCAATTTTAGGGTTAGGTTATTCAATTTGGTGGAATTTGGGGACAGGTAATTTGGGGCAAATTTGGGGATTTTGAATGTGGGTTGAAATTGAGTGAAATTGAGGCTTTACGAAGGCCAATTGAAGGTCTAATTTGATGTGTAGGATTTTTAGAAAGAATTTAGGTTTCAAATTGTGGCAATTGAGTGGATCATATGGTTCAATTAGGTGAGATTAGGTCATAGGGTCAAAATTGGGGGTTTAATTTGGATCAAAATTGAGCTCAAACCATGGATCAATTAGGCTTGTATTTGGTTTGAATTGATCATATGAAAAATTAATTTGAGTTTAGGATTGAAATTGAGGGGAATTGGAGCCATATTAATGGACATTTGGGATGAATTTAGGGAAAATGGGGCTTTAAAGATAATTTGGGAGTTTTAGTCAAAATGGTCAAATTAGCCAAATTGGGTTCAATTGAATGGTCCCAATTGGTTTTGGAGACAATTTAAGTGATTTTGGATGTTTTGGGAAAGTTTGGGCCACCAAGGGTATTTTTATATTTTTGGCAAATTTGGGAGTATTTTAATAATTTTGGCAATTTTGGGTATTTTTAAATGGTTTCATACTAAATGTGTTCCCAAGTGATCAGGGAACAATTTGTGATATTTTGGTGTATTTTTATATTTTTGTTTTTTAATTATTGTAAAAATAATAATTAGCTGAAAAATAAATTTATTATTTTAAAACAAATTTTATTTCTCTTGAATTCCCCTAGTCAGAAGGATCACTCTAAACCGCTTTTCATAATTTACTTAATTATATTATATTTATTATAATTATTTTAGTGCAAAAATCTCATTTACATTGAAAAATAATTTTTAATATGAAATATATTTCAAATTGATTTCAAATTTTTACAGAGGCTTAAAATTATCATTATCTTCACTGTGAATCAAATTTTGTGATTTATTGAATTATATTTTATTTTCTTTAATTTTTATGAGTTTTAAGGACTTATTTACTTAAGATAATACACCAAATTATTCAAACATATTTTATATTTTTCCTAGGGTCTTCTGACCACAGTGAACCTACCAAAATAAGTCGTATAATTTTTCTAATTTTTATTTTAATTTATATAATTATTTTAATAAAAAATGGTAACATAAATTTGAAATTTTGGGCTTTTAGGGTTAGGTGTGTTCTCTGACTTTAGAAAAACAGTAAAAACTTTTAATCACATGGAGAATAAACCCCCTAAATTTCAAGTCATGGTGATTAAAATTCAATAAAATAGAATTAAGACAAGCCTTGGATTATTTAATTAATTAAAAATAAAATACATCACAAATAATTTTTAATTTTTTGTTCATAAATTTCTCATATGTTATCTTAGCAACATGATACTTTTATTTTATTTTTAAGATTTTTCTACACCAAGTTATGATTTATTGAAATTTCAGTACTTAATTAAATCAAAAAAGCCCTAATTATCTACTTATCCACGCAGCGACCAGCTCATCCTCAACATCTCCAAAAGAACATGGCATGGCTCTTGATTTTCCATGCTTTACACCTCAGCTTGCCATCCAGGATGCGGTTTATATACCGTATCTCTGCTCGTCTGCTGCCTACAAATCATCTTAGTGAAGTGACCCAAGATAGAGCAACCTTGAACTATTGCATTTAGCAGTTTAAGCCCATCAACATTGGAGCTATGATTTACGATGTTATCACCAGTTCTGCCATCGCTGCTGTTACTGCAGGTTTGGGATTCACATCCTTGATCTTTTCATTATGTGAGCAATCTGTAGTTAGATTTGATAGCTGGGAGGAGATATTGTAGCCACTCAAGCCCATTAGTAGTGTCAATGGGAGATCTTATTCACATGATTCAATTTTTGGCTGGAAAGGTGGATTTTCTAGTAGTTTAGGTGCTTCTACATCTCGAGCTTCAACTTTACGTGCTTCTACATCACTGGGCCATACTTTCAGATCTAATTCTTAGTCACAACTATTGTAAAGGAAATTGGACAAAATCAATTATGTCACTGATAAGGTATTAAATTTAGAAAATTTTGTAGAACATATAGATGGACATATGAGAATACATAACATTTATGAAGAAAAATTCCACTCTTGTATGGAAAACCTCATGAATGGTGACCACAGTGTAGTTTTCCCTCAATATCCAAAATAACCATCATATGAGCCTGCAGCTGCTTGGCATAATGATGAGAGTGATGATGAGGAGGAAGAGGATGAATAGACTGGTTCTATAGTTTAGTTTAGTTTTTATGTATTGTTGTGAACTTTTTGTGGTACAGTTATACTGTACTTTTTGATTTTTTTGATTTTTTGAGATTATTAGGTTTGTTGTGTTTTGTTTTGTTAAACACTGTTGTGTTTTTGTGAGTATTTATGTTTTATTTTTGTGGTAATAATTATTTTAGCTGTGTTGTTTAGCGTATTTAGTTAGTCTGTGTTGAACTTAATCCTGAATCTTAGGAAGGTTTAGAATATTGCAAATTTTCTCTTAAAAACTTTATGTTTACAATTTAAAATTACTATTAGATATTTTCTTTATGTTGCAGTTGTGATTTTTTGTTAGTATGTTTGTTTTATTTTATGTTATCCTCTACTGCATAGAAATCTGATGAATCTCTATATGTTAAGTAAATCAAAATTTGATCAATTTAATTTTTGTACTTGTATATTTAGGATGTAAAAGTTCTTGTAAGCATGTTAATTTTATTTTTCATTCTTACTTATATATATGATGCTAAAATATTTTATCTTAATAAAAAATTAAGTCGGGGGGGGGGGGATGAAAAATTTTCTGAAAACTTGAAATTTATTTGTTCTCAAATGTATTTCAAATATTTTAGGTTCTAATTTGAAGAAAAATGATTATGTATATGAAGTTATACTAGGGAAGTAAAATTTTTAATATAGAAATGAGTAAGAGAATTTAGTTAAAACCTATAGTAATGAAGAAAAAAAGTTAAAAATTTTTTAGAGTCGAAATGACAAATATTGTGTAATTATCTTTAGTATAAGAAATTGTATTTTAGAAAATGTAGAAGAATTGGACTTTTATTTTCAAAACTTAAATTTCTTTTATTGAAAGTAATTTTTAAAACTATTATTATGTTTTTAAGTGAAGGAAATACATCAACTCTTTGCTTTAGGAAAGGAAGAGTGGAATTCAAAATCATTAAAGACCTATCCAGATATAGTAATCTTTGCCTTATAAAGAAAAGGAAAAAAAAGAAAAAGAAAAAAAATAAAAAGAAAAAAAAGTTGAAAAATGGAGGAGAAGCTTGAGGATTAATGCCTAATTAAAAATTGGTTCCACATCTGATCTTTTTAAAGTATAAGACTTGAGAAACTCTTAAGCTTAAATATATAATATAGTAAGTAAATTATGCTTAATAAAAATTTTTAAGTAGAGAAGATAAAATACCTAAACTCTATATTTTGAAAATTTGCAATATTTCTGAACTAAATAGAAACTCATATTTTCAAACTTCTTTACATTAAAAATTTCTAAAATCTAAGTTGGTCTAATTCACTAATGTTTTATCTAAATTGGACTACTATATTTCTACATCAAAATTTTAGAATATCCTAAAGAAAATCATATGCTTAATCTAATTATTTGGTTTTAAAGGATTAGAGTTTCACTTGAGGATAATTAACATTTTAAGTTTGGGGGATTTCAATACACCTAAATAAATAGTCTTTATGTATACATTTTTAATGAAAGGGTAATTATATGTGTTTTTTTAGGTACAATCAAATGGATGAAAAATGATAAAAGGAGTGAAAAGGGATCAAATTTGAGGCAATAATGAATAAAGTGCAAAAATGAACTGTGGTGCCTATGTGCCCAAGACTGGCACTTATGCACCAGTTAAATAGAGAGAGCATGCCTAAGCGCCAGGTACCCCATGCTTATGCATCAGAAGTAGTTATTTGATGATTCATTGAATTTGGACAAATTTTTGAAGAGGTGATTGAAGCAACCCTTGGTAAAAAATGTGGAAAATAGTTAATGGACACAAAAATTCATTCAATTAGCTTTTGAAAAGAGGCAACTTCTAGAAGATTCATTGAATGGGGATACATTTTGAAGAGACATTAAGTCACCTCTTAGATTTTTATAAAAGAAGACTTGGATCATCCATGGAAAAGGCCAATCATCATCCATCCATCCAGATCGACCGGTGTCAACCATCACTTACGCTGTCGCCGCTGCCCACCTTTTATTTTTATTTTGAGTTGTATTTTGTATTATGAGTGAAGGAAGGATTTGAAGGAACTTCAAGACATTTGGTGTAGAGGAATTTGAGATAATTTTTTATCTTTGTGACTAAATTTGGTTTTAATTTAGGCTTCTTGTTTGTGTGCATGATTTATACTTCCAAACTCAAGTATGGTTGTGTTTACTCCATGAATTCTGAGTAGTTTTCTTTATATTTTTCCTTAAAATGATATGTGATTAAGCATTGAAGGGAGGTTATGTGATGTATTAAAATTTAATTTTGGAAGAAGTTATAATGATTTTAAACCTTATACTTCATTTACTTCTTGATTTGATCAATTAAGAAGTTAATAACTGTTGTGAGAACATGTAAGATCCGAGATGACATTGTCTCAGTCAACAAATGATAAGAATCATATTTGATTTCATGGATGAGAATATAGTTCATGGGGTTGAGTGCAAATAAATAGGGAAATAAGCTTTAAAGGGTGTAGATTAGAGGACTTTAGAATGACAGACTAAAACCTCCAATTTCATTTATAATTTTAGTTTTTGATACGAGATGTTGGCCCCCAGGTGGAGGGAGAAGAGGGAACTCTAGAGTGAGAGCTAGTATCTTCCTTACCTAACCCGTTTTCAAGACTATTCAAATTATATTTTAGCCAATCTTCTTTATAACATCTTTAGTAAGGGTAAAGAATTTTATTGCTTCTATTTGGCACAACACAATTAAAATACTTCCACAACAAAATTTCTATACTTGTTACTGATTTTTTATAAAGAAAAAGATATTTTGTTTATATTGCCTTCATCTTGCAAATATCTAGTTAAGTTAGTTAGTGTTTACTTTAATCTCAATTATAAAAAATTACAAAAAGAATTGAACTTTCATTCTTATTTTAGTATTTAGAGTTTAAGTAAAAATATTTAGCTAAGCAGAATTTCATTATCTAATTTCTCCTATTTTATAAAGTACATATTATGTTTTCCCTATGGGTTCGATATTCAGGGCTTAATAAAAAATTCCTATATTACTTCATAACGATACACATACTTTCAAAATATCCCGTATTAAATATTATAAATGTATTCTTACTTGCTTTGAAATTAAGAATTTTTCTAGCTTTTGCTTGGGATCAAGTTTTTGACTTTATTATAAATTAAGAATTATAATTAAGGAAATTAAGTATATAATTGCATACATCACTTTGACACATGTAAAGAGAATAGGGTTCAGGAACCAGGTTAAGCATGTTTGGTTAAGGGTTCAGGTTGTGAGTGAAGGTAAGCTGTTCAAGTGTGTGTGTGTAAGACTGACCAAGGCCACACAACTCAGGGTTATCTGATATACATAAAATATATAGTGTTTTTGTACACATTTCTAAACTTATTTTTGAGATATTGCACTTTAATGAAAGATATTTGTGTGTTTTTCTTCTAGGTACAATTAAATAGATGGAAAATGTTAAAAGAAGTGAAAAATGGTTAAATTTAGAGCAAAAATAACGAAAAGTGCAAAAATGAACTGGGGCGGCTAAGCGCAAGAGCATCCGCGCCTAAGCACCATGTACTTCGCGCTTAAGCGCCAAAGTTAGTTACTTGAAGAAATATTAATTTGAGCAGAATTTTAAAGAGGTTTTTGAAGCAACTCTTGATAAAAAACATGGGAAATTGAAACTTCTAGAAGATTCATTGAATTGAGATACCTTTTGAAGAGAAACCAAGGCACCCCTTGGATTTTTATAAGAAAAAACTTAGATTTTTCAAAAGAAAAGGTGAGCCAGCAACCAACAAAATTTACAACCGCCGCATCTGCCTTTGACCATCTTTGTTTTATTTTATTTTATTTTGAGTGTTAGTTTGTATTGTGAGTGAAGGAAGATAATTCAAAGGAACTTCAAGACATTTGGATGAGAGAATTTGAGATAAGTGTTTATCTTTGTGACTACACTTAGTTTTTAATTTAGATTTCTTATTTGTGTGCATAATTTCTACTTTTAAAATCATGTGTGGTTGTGTTTTCTCCATGGATTTTGAGAAGTTTTCTTTATCTTTTTTCTTAAAATGATAAGTGATTAAACATTTAAAAGAAGTTGTGTGAAGTATTAGACTTCAATGTTGGAAGAAGTTGTGATGATTCAAGACCTTGCACTTCATTTACTTCTTCATTTGGCCAATTAAGATGTTAAAACCTGTTGTGATAACATGTAAGATCCAAGATGGTATTGTCTCAGTCAACAAATGTTTGGAATCACATATTGATTTCATGAATGAAAATGTAGTTCATGTGGTTGAGTGCAAATATATAGGAAAATATATTTTGAAGGCTCTAGAATTAGAAAACTTTAGAGTGGCAGGCTAAAGCCCCCAATTTGATTTATTGTTTTAGGTTTTGATACGAGATGTTAGCCCCCAGGAGGAGGGAGAAGAGAGAACTCTTGAGTGAGAGCTAGTATCTTCCTTACCTAGCCGGTCTTCAAGACTATTAAAATTATAAATTAACTAATGTTCTTTATAGCATCTCTATTAAGGGAAAATAATATTATTGCTCCTATTTGGCACAACACATTTAGCATACTTCTACAACTGAATTTTTATATTTATCACTGATTCATGACAAGGAAAAAAGATATTTTACTTATATTGCCTTCAACTTTTAAGTATTTTAGTTAAGTTAATTAGTTGCTTACTTTATTTTCAATTATAAAAAATTACAAAAAGAATCAAACTTTTATTCCTATTATAGCATCTTAAGTTTGAGTAAGAATATATATTGCTATGTATTTTGTTATCTAAAACTAATCTATCCTGTGGGTTCGATATTTGGGACATAATCAGAAAGTTCTATATTAGTTGATAATGATACATAGACTTGCGTAGTATCCCATATTGAAATATTATAAATATAATCGCATACATTGTATTTTACATCTCTATATATAGAAATTCGGGATCAAGTTTTGGCGCCGTTGCCGGGGAAGAAGAAAAATATTAGTAATTTGAAAAAAAAAATTCAAAAAGAAGTTTTTGGATAACAAAGTTTTTAGTAAGTTTTAATTAAATTTTAAGATTGATTTTAGAAATATTGTAGTGTCATTTTTATATAAAGTTCTTGTTTGTGTGTTTTTATTTTTTTCTTTATTTTATTTTATTTTATTTTATGTTATTATGTTTTATAGTAATGTATGCATAGTTCAGGTTCCGCAAGACTTGTAACTTACGATTCTAAATTAGAAAGAACTATTAGAAAAATTAAAAAAAAATTAAAATTTTCTAAAAATTTTTAAGAAATGGCAAATCAAAATAATCAAAATGTTGAAGAGTTTAGACCTTTATGAGATTATGCAAACCCTACGGTGGATGAACTTCCTTGTAGTATTCAAAAACCCACTGTAGTGGCTAATTCATTTGAGCTAAAATCTGCTATTATCCAAATGGTATCAAATAATCATTTTTGGTGAGCATCAATTGAAGATCCAAATTTACATCTTGCCAATTTTTTAGAATTATGTGTTACATTTAAATATGATGGTGTATAGATGATATTATAAACATAGATTATTTCCTTTCTCACTAAGGGATAAGACTAAGATATGGTTACATTCGTTATCACCTGGATCTATCAGAACTTGGAGTGATTTAGCATAGAAATTTCTTACTAAATATTTTCCACCATCAAAGACTACGAAGCTTAGAAATGATATTACATCTTTTTGTCAGTTTGAAGGGGAATCTATTTATGAAGCATGTGAGTGATTTAAAGAACTATTAAGAAAGTGTCCACACCAATGTATACCAGATTTGTTTAATGCAAATATTTTACGATGGATTAGCTGAATCTCTTAGATCTATTATCAATGCCGCTGCTGGTGGTTCATTGATGTCAAAACCATTTAATGATGTTTATGATTTAATAAAAGAGATGCCTACCAATAATTTTCAATGGCCTTATGTGAGGGTAAATCTTAAGTAAGTAGCAAATTTTCATGAAACTGATGTTTTTTCCATGTTAGCAAATTAAGATACTACAATTTCAAGAAAGTTAAACCAATTTTGAATGAATTTTTCTCTATCAATATCTATGATTGAAGAGATTTCATTAGGCCAAATGATTGATTCTCAAGCATCATTAGAAACTGTGAATGCCATAAATAACAACAAGAATAAGCCATATTCAAATTATTATAACTAAGGTTGGAAGAACCATCCCAATTTTAATTGAAATAATACTACGACTGGTAATAATCAGCAATGGAGGAATAATCAAGTAAACCAATTGGGAAACTGGAACAACCAAAAGAATAGTAATTATAGACCTACTTATCCTTCAAGTTTTAATAATAATTCACAATTTAAGGAGAAGAAATTTTCTATAGAAGAAGTGGTGTTACAAATGGAAAATCAGTTACAAAGTCAAGAAGCTACAATTATAAATATTGGGAATCAACTATTACAAATAACAAATTCATTGAGTAATAGATCCCAAGGAAAAATTTCTAGTAATACAGAAGTAAATCCAAAAGAATAGAATAAAGAGCAAGTAAAAGCCATTCAACTTAGAAACAGAAGAGAATTGGAAGGTAGAGTTCAAAAAGAGACTGAAGTAGAGAGAGAAGAGATTGAAGAACTAAAAGAGGACGCTCTGAAAGGTTTAGAAAGATCACCACCACCATTTCCTCAGAGGTTTTGACAACAAAGGTTGGATAAGAAATTTTTAAAATTTCTAGAAATTTTTAATAAGCTTACAATTAATATTACATTTACCGAAGCCTTAGAACAAATGTCAAGCTAACTGAAGTTTATGAAGGATATTCTTAACAAAAAAAGGAAGTTTGAAGATAATGAGCTGTTCACTTTGTGAGGAGTGCAGCTCTATAATTCAGAAAAGCTTCCTGAAAAGCTTAAAGATCCCGGTAGCTTTACAATTCCACGTAAAATAGGAGACAAATTTTATGGGAAAGCTTTATGTGATTTTGGAGCAAGCATCAACCTTCTGCCATTTTCAATATTTAAGAGATTGGGATTAGGAGAAATAACCCCTACTACTGTAACTCTACAGTTAGCAGATAGATCAATAACTTACTCTAAATGAGTTATAGAATATGTCCTAGTGAAAGTGGATCAATTTATCTTTCTTATTGATTTCATTAAGCTAGACATGGAGGAAGATAAAGAGATACCTATCATTTTTGGGAGACCTTTCCGAGCCACTGAAAGAGCAATGATAGATGTGCAGAAAAGAGAATTAACTATGTATGTCAATGATCAAACAATTACATTTAATATTTCCAAATCAAAGAAGTACCTTACAAAAGGTAAAAATGATGAATGTTATAGAATGGATGTGATAAGATATTTAAGTGAATGTCATTTCAAAATAAATTATGAATAGAAATCTGAGATTAAAGAGTTGGAACACGAGCAAAAAGAGGAATTGGATAAATATGAAGTTTTATAAAAGGAAGATTCAAATTATGTTTGAGAAAGTTTTGAAGTTTTGGATACTACAAAGAAAGATACATCTTTTTGTTCATCAATTTAAAAACCTTCTGAGCTTGAATTAAAGTTGCTACTTGAACATTTGAAGTATGTCTTTTTAGGTGATTCCTCTATACTACCTGTTATAATTTTCTCAAAGTTAAATCCAGAATAAGAAGAGAGTTTGATGAAAACCTTAAAGAGTTATAAGACAATTGTTGATATAAAAGGAATCAGTCCTTCAATTTGTATGCATAGAATTCATATGGAAGAGAACTGTAAACCAAGGGCTAATCCTCAAAGGAGATTGAATCCTATTACGAAAGATGTTGTTAAGAAGGAAATTCTAAAGTGGTTAGATGCTAAAATTATCTATCATATTTAAGATAGTGCATGGGTTAGTCCAATTCACTGTGTTCCCAAGAAAGGAGGAGTGATTGTGACTTTGAATGAACATAATGAGTTAATACCAATAAGACAAGTTACAGGATGACAAATATGCATTGATTATATAAAATTAAATCTCACAAGGAAAGATCATTTCTCACTACCCTTTCTAGATTAGATGCTGGATAGACTAGCAGAGCTTAAATACATTTATTTTTTGGATGAATATACTGGTTATCACCAAATATAAATAGCTCCTGAGGATCAAAAGAAAACAAATTTTGCCGGTCCTTATGGTACATTAGCTTTAAGAAGAATGCCCTTTGGTTTATGCAATGCATCTGCTACACTTCAAATATGTATGATGACTATTTTTTGTGATTTAATTTTAAAAGGGATTGAGTTTTTATGGATGATTTTTTAGTGTTTGGAACTTCATTTAACTTATGTTTAGAGCATCTATCAAAAGTTTTTAAGCCCTGTGAAGAAACAAATTTAGTCCTTAATTGGGAGGAATGTCAATTTATGGTAGCAGGAGGAATAATTTTGGGACATCAAATTTCAAAAAATGGTATGGAAGTAGACCATACAAAACTTCAAGTGATCGCTAATTTACCTTACCCAACAAGTGTAAAGGAAATTAGGAGTTTTTTTAGGGCATGCTGGATTCTACGCCGAATATATTAAAGATTTTTCAAAAATTGCTAAGATTTTATGCCATTTAAATGAAAAAGATTTAATTTTTAATTTTACTGAAGATTGCCTAAAAGCTTTTGAATTATTAAAAGAAAAATTAGTCACTACATCAATTATTGTTGCACCAGATTGGGAAAAACCTTTTTGAATTAATGTGTGATGCTAGTGATTATACTATTGGAGTTGTTTTAGGACAAAAGCATGATAAGATTTTCAAAGTTATCTACTATGCTAATAGAGCTCTTAGTAAAGCTCAAATTAATTATACAACAACTAAGAAAGAGTTATTAGCAGTAGTATATGCTTTTGATAAATTTAGATCATACTTTATTGGAACTAAATGTATTTTGCACAGTTCATTCTGTTATTAAATATTTAATGAAAAAGAAGGATGCAAAATCTAGACTGATATGAATGGTTCTTCTTTTGCAAGAATTTGATTTTGAAATAGTAGATAGAAAGGGAGCTGAGAATCAAATTGCTGATCATCTGTACAAACTTGAATTAGAAAAAGCACTCTATTTTGAAAAAGAGATTAATGAACATTTTCAAGATGAAAAATTGTTCAATATTAATGAGTGGCATGTTCCATGGTATGCAGACATTGTGGACTTCATTGTTAGTGATATTATACCCTATGAAATGTCATACCAGTAGAAGAGAATTTTTATCTGAAGCTAAGACTTATTTTTGGGATGACCCATTTTTATATAAACAAGAAATGAATTTTATTATTCGAAGATGTGTGCCTTTAGACGAAGCTTATGAAATTATCCAAAAATTTCACAATTCTTATTTTGGGAAAAATTTTGGTGTTGTCAAAATAACATACAAAATTTTACATTCTAGATTTTATTGGCCCACAATCTTTAGAGATGTTAATGCTTATATCAAAACTTGTGATTGATGTCAACGAGTAGTCAATATTACTAGGAGGAATGAAATGCCCCTCAATTATATGTTAGAAGTTGAAATACTTGATGTTTGGGGATTAGATTTTATGGGACCATTTATACCATCTTTCAAAAATTTATATATATTGTTAGCAGTAGAGTATGTATCCCAAAGGATAGAAGCTATTGCTTTACCTCGATGTGATGCTCAAAGTGTTGCAAATTTTTTAAGAACGAATATATTTTGTAGATTTTGGATGCCGAGAGTGATCATAACTAACGGGGGAAGTCATTTTAGAAATGCAATAATGTAGAAATTATTAAAGAAATATCATATTAACCATAGAGTTGCTACTGCTTATCATCCTCAGACAAATGGTTTGGCTCAATTATCCAATCGTAAAATTAAAAGAATATAGGAAAAATCTATAAATCCATCTAAAATGGATTGGTCAGGCTAACTTGACTATGCTTTGTGGGCTTATAGGACTGCATACATAACTCATACAGGAATGTCCCCATATAGGCTAGTATTTGGGAAAATGTGTCACTTACCAGTTGAACTTGAGCATAAATCATATTGGGCAATTAAGGAATTTAATTACAATTTGAAAGATTTTGGTAAGAAGAGGTTATTAAAATTAAATGAGCTTGAAGAGATAAGGAATGAATCTTATGAAAGTGCAAAGATTTACAAAGAAAAGATGAAGATGTGGCATGATTGAAGGATTCCGACTAATAATTTTCAGCCAGGACAACTAGTTTTGCTTTATAATGTAAGGTTAAGATTTTTTTCAAGCAAACTTAAGTCTAGGTGGATGGAGTTATTTGCTGTGATGAAAGTTTATCCTTATGGACCTGTGGATATCAAAGATCTTAAAAATGATAAATTATTCAAAGTGAATGGTCACAAGCTGAAATCCTACTTTTTAGTTGACCAACTTAAATTAAATGATTTTTTTTATGTTGGGCCAACCAGAATAAGCACTGGTTACGTCACAATGACGATGTAAAACCAAGCGTTCTGTGGGAGGCACTCCATAGTTATTTGTGTTTATTTTTATTGTTATGTTATTGTGTGTTTATTTTTATGTTATTGTGTGTGAATTAGAAAATTCTAGTAGTAATTTGATTACATATTAAATTAATGATTATTTTAAGACCATAAAAGATGGCTTAGACATGTTAGAATGAATGTTTGGACGTTAAGTTGACCTATGCTAAATTGAGCACTGATGCTTAAGCACCAAGATCTGGTGCTTAAGCGCGACAGTTAAAAAAACTTGTGCCAATTTTGGTTTCAAGAAGTTCTAACTACAAATTGGTTGGGGTGAACATGTAAGAGTAGTTTTAAGACATGCCTAGGAGTTTTAGGAAGGGTTTAAACCATATAAATAGAGGGGGTATGAGGATAAATATCACCACACCTTCATTTTACCCTTAAATTCTAAGTGAAAAGTGAGAGTATTGGAAAAATGTCATCATGGGAGAGTGATTTGAAGAAGAAAGAAGAAGCAATGAGAAATAAGTTTACTATTTAGAGTGTGAAAGAGATGTATAACGGTTTTATAGCCGTTAGTATCGAAGGAATAACAAAAAAGATCACTAAAATCGAGGCTAACGTGGCTTTAATTAAAGCATAAGTAATGGAAGTTAACACACATCTTGATCATATGGGATGGAAACTAAAGATGTAGTTTAGCCATACCAGTTTTATAAAAGAAGCAGATAAGGCTATGTATCTGAAGAACAACTGGTTTGAAGAATATTCAACAAGAGTTATCAATCATCATTCGTTCTTTCATATATACATACCAAATGCTGAAGGAGAGACTAATGATAAGCCAGAATTTGTTCCATCAATAAGAGAATGGAATTAAGTTCATGATTTAGTGATTATGTTTAATGTTTGTTTGTTAATGTTAAGTATATTTTGAAGTATTTTCTTATGTTAAGTTTGTTTAAAGTATGTGTTAGGAATTTTCTCATCCAAGACTATTTAGATTGAGAAATTATGTATTCAAAAATGTTTGTAATCATTTGTGAATGAATATAAGTGTTTTGTTTGTGAAAAAATTGTGTTATTTAGTATTGAATCAAATTAGCTTAAATTGGTCAATCTTGAGTTAGAAGAAAGCGAGAGGGAAGAGAATAATATATAGAATGTTTTTGAGACCATAGAGAGTTGGGTGACTTAGGCTAGGAGTGCATTTCTCTTTAATGAAAAAAATCAAAATTTGTGCACTGGTGCCTAAGCGCCAAATCCCTCGCCTAAGCGCTGACTTAGCCAATCGATGGGTGCCTAATCTCCGAACAATTTGAGCTTAAGCGCTAGTTCACAAAAATCAGTTCGTGTATGGTTTTAAGTGAATTTTTTGTCTGAAAACTATCATTAAATCACTCCACTTTGCCTTCTTCCTCGCTTTTTCACCATTTAGAAAGCTAGGGCTTCACTTAATTTTAGGATTGCTTGGTGGATTCAAGCAAAATTCTTTAGATTTGATCTTCTTGAGGTAAGAGCCTCACTTCTATGCAAAAATTTTTTATTTTCACCATGTCTTTTGAATACATTCATGAGCTACCCAAAAATCACTATTCATGGTGAAAATTTGGAAAACAATTTAATGGAAAATGCATGGATTTGTTAGTTTAAGATTTTAGGAGTTGTGTTTTATGATTTAGAGTTGATTATAGAATTTATTTTAAATTTTACACAATTTTTTTAGAAAATGGCACCAAGAATGAAAAGAAGCAAATGAAAAACTCCATTTGATTCAATTAAATTTGTTAGTTTGAGAGCTCGAGACAGGTACAATGATGCTTTACGTACAAGGAAACTGATTCCTGAGCGATGTTTCAAAAGTCTGGGAGGAGCTGTTGAAGAGTTGATTCTTAGCCACCAGTGGGAGCGGTTCTGTTATTTTTCTGTTGTTGTCGTGATCTCTGTAGTATGAGAGTTCTATGCAAATCTCTCAGAAGCTAATGAGGAAGGAGTCATAATACGGGGGAAAACAGTATCATTTTCTTCTGAGGTAATTAATCAGTTTTAGCATCTGCCTCCTAATACTTTGTGTTTTTATGAAAACTATAGTCCTACTGAAGAGGAGCTAGATGAGATTATATCATCTTTAACTGATGGGAGAGGATTATGGAAGTTACAGCCACTGAAGCTCATTACTAGTGTGAATATGAAGACTTATTCACATCATTCTATTTTTGGTTGGAAGGGTGGATTCTCCAGTAGTTCAGCTGCCACTACTTCACGAGCCTCTACTTCACATGCTCCTACATCACGGGGTAAAACTTCTGGTTCTGAGTCTCAGACTGAGTTATTACAAAGGATTTTAAATAATTTCAATCACACTGTGGATAAGGTATTAAATTTAGAACATTTTGTTTAATATATGGATGGGTATATGAGAAGAAGTGATTATGAGGATGAATACAACACAACTATGGAGCATCTCAATAGAGGTAACCGAGATGTAGTATTTCCTCAGTACCCTAGATATCCACTATATGAGCCTACAGCTATTTGGCATAGTGATGATAGTGATGAGGAAAATGATTCTTAGTTGGATTTGTAGTTTTGTTTTCTGTTTTATTTTATTTACTGCTATGTATTGTGGATTGTGCAGGTATTCTGTACTTATTTTTTTCAGTTGAGACTGTTGAAATTGTTAGTTTTAGTTGTGTTTTGTAGACATTTCTGTGATATATTTGTACTTTTTTGTAGTTAGTATGTTTGTGTGTTAGTAATTATGTTAATTTTGTTGTTTGATGCATTTTGTTAGTGTTTGTTGAACTTAATTCAAAAGCTTACAAAAGTTTAAAATTTAACTAACTTTTACATAAGAGCTGCATGTTAAATTTTTTTTTTAATTTACTACAAGTTATGTTTCTTTATGTTACAATTATGTTTGTTTGTGAGTGTGTTTATTTACATTTCAATTATACTCCACTGCATAGATGTCTAATGAATCTCTTTATATCAATTAGAATTAAAAATTTGATCAATTTAATTTTCTACTCCTGTTTTAAATTTTTGTACTTGCATATTTAGGATATGAAAAATCCTGCAAGCATGTTATATTTAGTTTTCATTCATTCTTTTATATATGATGCTAAATGTTTTATTTTTATTAAAATTTAAGTTTGGTGGGGATGAAAAATTTTAAAGAAATTTAAAAGTTTATTTTTTCTCAATTGTATTTCAAATAAATTTATTTTTGACTTGAAAAATGATTATGGATATGAAGTTATATTAGAGAAGTAAAATTTTGATTTTAGAAATGAGTAAGAAAATCTAGTTAAAATTTATTAAAGTTAAAAAATTTTAGTGTAGAAAATGCTTAATATAGTTAAAAAATTTTAGTGTAGAAAATTTATTAAAGTAAAATTTGAGTATAAATGCTTGAAAAATTTATAAATTTAGAATTTTATTTTTAATACTTAAGTTACTTTTATTAAAAATAATTTTCAATACTATTATTATATTTATAAGTAAAAGATTTATATCAGGGCTTTGCTTTAGGAAAGAAGAAGTGGAATTCAAAACCATTAAAGGCCTATCTAGATATAGTAATGCTTGCTGAAAAAGAAAAAGAAAAAAAAAGAAGAAAAAGAAAATAAAAAAGAAAAATAAAATAAAATAAAAGGGAGGAGAAGCTTGAGGATTAGTGCCTAATCAAAAATTGGTTCCACATTTGATCTTTTTAAAGTATAAGATTTGGGAAAATCTTAAGCTTAAAAATATAATATGGTAAGTAAAATTATTCTTAATAAAAATTTTAAGTGAAAATAATAAAAGTGCTAATTTATAAATTTGGAAAATCTATAATATTTCTAAATTAGATAGGAACTCATATTTTCATATTTATTAACTTAAAAAATTTCTAAGCTTTAAGTTGGTCTCATTTACTAATATTTTTATCTAAATTGGACTACTATATTTCTAAATCTAAAATTTAGCAACTCCTAAAGAAACTCATATGCATTATCTACTTATTTTAGTTTTTAAAGATTGAAAGGTCACTTGAGGATAAGTAACATCTTAAGTTTGGGGGTTTTGATACACCTAAAATATAGTGTTTTTGTACATAATTTTATACCTATTTTTGAGTTATTACGCTTTAATGAAATGTATTTGTGTGTTTTTCTTGTAGGTATAATCAAATGGATGAAAAATGATAAAAGGAATGAAAAAGGGTAAAATTTGGAGCAAAAATGAAGAAAGGTGCAAAAATGAAATGGGGCACCTAAGTGCCCAAGATTGGCGCTTAAGCGCCAAAGCATCGGAGCCTAAGCACCACGTACTTCACGCTTAAGTGCCAAAGTTATTTACTTGGAGAAATATTAATTGGAGAAAAATTTTGAAGAGGTGTTTGAAGCCCATGGACACAAAAATTCATTCAATTGGCTTTTGAGGAGACAGCTTCAAGAAGATTCATTGAATAGAGACACATTTTTGAAAAGACACCAAGGCACACCTTGAATTTTTATAAGAAAAGACTTAGAATTTCCAAAAGAAGAGGCCAACAACCAACCATTAAAATTTACAACAGACGCCACTGCCGGCCACCTTTACTTTATTTTATTTTATTTTGAGTGTTAGTTTGTATTGTGAGAGAAGGAAGAGAATTCAAAAGAACTTCAAGTCATTTGGTGGAGAGAATTTGAGATAAGTGTTTATCTTTGTGACAACATTTGATTTTTAATTTAGATTTCTTGTTTATATGCATAATTTATACTTTTAAACTCATGTGTGGTTGTTTTTTCTCCATGAATTCTGAGTAGTTTTCTTTATCTTTTTCCTTAAAATGAAAAGTGATTAAATGTTTAAAGGAAGTTGTTTGATGTATTAGTCTTCAATGTTGGAAGAACTTGTGAAGATGCAAGACCTTGCACTTCATTTTCTTCTTGATTTGACCAATTAAGATGTTAAAACCTGTTGTGAGAACATGTAAGATTCGAGATAGTATCGTCTCAGTCAATAAATGGTTAGAATCACATATTGATTTCATGAATGAGAATGTAGTTCATGGGATTGAGTCCAAATACATAGAGAAATATATTTTCAATGGTGTAAAATTAGAGGAATTTAGAGTGACAGCCTAAAGCCACTAATTTGATTTATAGTTTTAGGTTTTTATACAAGATTTTAACCCCCTGGTGGAGGGAGAAGAGGGAACTCTAGAATGAGAGCTAGTATCTTCTCTATCTAGCCGGTCTTCAAGACTATTTAAACTATAGATTAACCAATGTTCTTTATAGCATCTCTAGTAAGGGTAAAGAATATTATTGGTCTTATTTGGCACAACACATTTATCATACTTCCACAACTGAATTTCTATGTTTATCACTGATTAATGATAAGGAAAAAGATATTTTACTTATATTGCCTTCATCTTACAAGTATTTTAGTTAAGTTAATTAGTTTCTTACTTTATTTTCAATAATCAAAAATTACAAAAAGAATCAAACTTTTATTCATATTATATCATCTTAAGTTTGAGAAAGAATATATATTGCTAAGCATTTTGTTATTTAAAACTAATTCTTCCTGTGGGTTTGATATTTGGGACTTAATCAGAAAATTCTATAATACTTGATAACAATATGTATACATGCGTAGTATCCCATATTGAAACATTATAATTATAATCGCATACATCGCATTTTACATCTCTATATAAAGAAAGTCAGGATCACTAACCCTAAGGCCAAATAGTCTTATGGGGTCTCTTCTTGAGCTCCCACATGGTTGAATTCATCTTACTAAGTGCTAGATGTTAGAACCAAACATGTGAAACTCCAAGAAGAGTAACGAAGTGGCCAGAATTTCTAATGGGGTAGGGTTTCATTAATAGTCCTCTAGGATAGTCAACTGGAAAGTCGTACGGCTAGATCCTAGGCTTCTAAGTAAGAGAGACTAGACCTCAACAAAAGTGATGTCAACACTAAGTCAAGAATATTAAAAACATGGACAGCTAGAACTTACTGAGCCAATAGATGATAGTGATACTAGAAACTTTGGTAGAAAGAATTCCACTAGGGAATTATGACAGTATCAAAAAATTGTTGGTCAATGATGCACCAAAAATATATTGTGTTTTTTAAACACACTTTTATACCTATTTTTGAGATATTGCACTTTAATGAAAAGTATTTGTGTGTTTTTCTTTCAGGTACAATCAAATGGATGAAAAAAGCTAAAAGGAGTGAAAAGGGGTCAAATTCGAAACAAAAATAAAGAAAGCTGCAAAAATGAACTGGGGCACCTAAATGCTCATGTCTGACTCCTAAGCGCCAAAGGCTCGCACCTAAGCACCAGGTACCCCGCGCTTAAGCTCTAGAAGTAGTTATTTGATGATTCATTGAATTTAAATAAATTTTTTAAGAGGTATTTGAAGCAACCCTTGGTAAAAACATGAGAAACATCACATGAACACAAAAATTCATTCCTTTGGCTTTTGAGGAGGAAACTTCTAGAAGATTTGTTGAATGGAGACACATTTTGAAGGAACCCCAAGGTACCTTTTAGATTTTTATTTAAAGAAAACTTGGATCATCAAGACAAGAGGCCAACCAGCCATCAAATTTTACAACCACCATCCATCTGAGTGGCTCTCGCCACCGCCAACCACTTTATTTTAATTTTCAGTGTTAGTTTGTATTGTCAGTGAGGGAAGAGAATTCAAAGGAACTTCAAGACATTTGGTGGAGAGGATTTGAGTTAGGTGTTTATCTTTGAGACTACACTTGGTTTTAATTTAGATTTCTTGTTTGTGTGCATGATTTCTACTTTTAAACTCGTGTTGTTTTGTTTTCTCCATGGATTCTGAGTAGTTTTCTTTTTCTTTTCCTTAAAATGATAAGTGATTAAGTGTTTAAAGGAAGTTGTGTGAAGTATTCGACTTCAATGTTGGAAGAAGTTGGGATGATTTGAAACCTTGCACTTCATTTACTTCTTCATTTGGCTAATTAAGATGTTAATACCTGATGTGAGAACATGTAAGATACGAGATGGTATTGTCTCAGTCAACAAAATTGTTAGAATCACATATTGATTTCATGAATGAGAATGTAGTTCGTGGGGTTGAGTGCAAATAAATAAGGAAATAAACTTTTCAAGGGTGTAGAATTAGAGGACTTTAGCTTGACAGGCTAAAGCCCCCAATTTGATTTATAGTTCTAGGTTTTGATTTGAGATTTTAGTCCCTAGGTGGAGGGAGAAGAGGGAACTCTAGAGTGAGAGCTAGTATCTTCCCTACCTAACCGGTATTCAAGACTATTTAAATTATAGATTAACCAATGTTCTTCAGAGCATCTCTAGTAAGTGTAAATAATATTATTTCTTCTATTTGGCACAACACATTTAACATACTTACACAACATAATTTTTATACTTATTATCGATTCATGATAAGGAAAAAGATATTTTACTTATATAGCCTTCATCTTGCATATATTTAGTTAAGTTAGTTAGTTGCTTACTTTATTTTCATAAGAAAAAATTACAAAAGAATCAAATTTTCATTCTTATTATAGCAATTTAAGTTTAAGTAAGAATATTTTGCTAAGTAGATTTTTGTCATCTAAACTTTCTAGTTTTCTTAAGTGTATATTACAGTCTTCCCTGTGGCTTCGATGTTGGGGGCTTAATAAAAAAGTCTTATATTACTTGATAATGATACATATACTTGTGTAGTATCCCATATTTAAATATTATAATTGTATTCTTATTTGTTTCATAGTGGAAAACTTACTTAGCTTTATCAGGTTTTTGACTCTATTGCAAATTAAGAATAACTATTAAGGAAATTAAGCATATAATCGTATACATCACATTTAATATTTACATAAAAATTTGGGATCAAGTATTTGACACTGTTGTCGGGGAAGTAAGCAAAATTATAAAAAAAGGAGAAGATTTTAGAAAGCAAAAATTTATATTTTTACAAAGTCTTATTTAAACATTAAAATTTATTATAAGAATTTTGTAGTGTTATTTTTATATTAAGTTCTTGTTTGGGTGTTCTTATTTTTTGCTTTATTTTATTTTATGTGTTTTATAGTAATTTATGTGTAGTTCAGGTTCCACAGCACTTGTGCCTTACAATTCTGAATTAGAAAGAACTATTAAAAAATTAAAATTACTCAAAAATTTTAAGAAATGACAAAACAAAATAATCAAAATGTTGAAGAGTTTAAACCTTTAGGAGATTATGCAAGCCCTACGGTGGATGAACTTTATTATAGTATTCAAAAACCCAATGTAGTAGCTAATTCATTTGAGCTTAAACTGCTATTATTCAAATGATATCAAATAATTAGTTTGGGGGAGCACCAATTTAAGATCCAAATTTACATCTTACCAATTTTCTGAAATTGTGTGTTACATTTAAATATTATGGTGTTTCAGATGATGCTATAAGACTTAGATTATTTCCTTCCTCAATGAGGGATAACGCCAAGATATGGTTACATTTGTTATCACCTGGATCTATCAGAACTTGGAGTGTTTTAGCACAGAATTTCCTTGCTAAATATTTTTCACCATCAAAGACTGCAAAGCTTAGAAATGATATTACATATTTTAGTCAATATGAAGGGGAATCTATTTATTAAGCTTGGGAACAATTTAAAGAACTCTTAAGAAGGTATCCACCCTCTGCTATACCAGATTGGTTAATAATTCAAACATTTTACAATAGATTTGCTAGATCTCTTAGATCTGTTATCGATGCATCTTCTGGTGGTTCATTGACGTTAAAACCATTTTATGACGCTTATGCTTTAATTGAAGAAATAACTATAAATAATTTTCAATGGCCTTCAAAATGGGTAAATCTTAAGAAAGTAGCCAATATTAATGAAACTAATTCTTTTGCCATGTTAGCAAATCAAGTTGCTACAATTTCAAGTTAGACCAATTTAGAATGAATTTTTCTCAACAAGTTCCATGATTGAAGAGAATTCATTAGGCCAAATGGTAGATTCTAAAGCATCATTAGAGACTTTCAATTCCATAAATAACAAGCAAAACAACCCATATTCAAATTCTTATAATCCAGGTTGAAAGAACCATCCTAACTTTCACTGGAATAATACTTTGGGTGGCAGTAATCAGCAATGGGTTAACAACCAAGTAAACCTATTAGGAAACAACAAAAATTAAGTAATTAATAAATAAAAACCTACGTATCCTCCAAGTTTTAATAATAGTTCATAGTTTAAGGAGAGAAGTGGTGTTACTAATGGGAAATTAATTTACAAAGTTAAGGAGCTACAATTAGAAATATTGAGAATCAATTAGGACAAATAGCAAATTCATTAAGTAACATATCCCAAGAAACATTTCCTAATAATACAAAAGTAAATCTGAAAGACCAGAATAAAGAGCAAGTAAAAGCTGTTCAATTCAAAAGAGAAAGAGAATTGGAAGGTAGAGTTCAAAATGGGACTGAAGTAGAGAGAGAAGAGATTGCGAAACCAAAAGAGGATGCTCCAAAAGGTTTAGAGAGACATATTTATCCACTAAAAGTTGATTTAGGAAAACCACCACCTCCATTTCCTTAAAGGCTCCAACAACAAAAGTTGGATAAAAATTTTTCAAAATTTACGGAAATTTTTGTTAAGCTTACAACTAATATTCCATTTGCTGAAGCTCTAGAACAAATGCCAAGCTATGTAAAGTTTATGAAGAATATCCTTAACAAGAGAAGAAATTTTGAAGATAATGAGAATGTTGCACTTAGTAAGGAGTGCAGTGCTATAATTCGGAAAAAAAAACTTTCTAAGAAGCCTAAAGATCCTGGTAGCTTTACAGATCCATATGCAATAGGAGACAGATATTATGGGAAATATTTAAGTGATTTAGGAGCAAGCATCAAACTTATGCCATTATCAATGTTTAAAAGATTGGGATTAGGAGAAATATCCCCTACTACTGCAACTTTGCAGCTAGCAGATTCTTTAATAACATTTTCTAAAGGAGTTATAGAAGATGTCCAAGTGAAAGTGGATTAATTTATCGTTTCTGTTGATTTCATTATGCTAGATATGAAGGAAGATAAGGAGATATCTCTCATTTTGTGGAGACCTATTCTAGCCATAGGAAGAGCAATGATAGATGTGTAGAAAGGAGAATTAACTATGTGCATCAATAATCAAACAGTAACATTTAATATTTCTAAATCAATGAAATACCTTGCAAATGGTAAAGATGATGAATGTTGTAGGATGGATGTTATAAGATATTTAAGTGAATTCCATTTCAAATAAACTTATGAAGAAAAATCTAAATATAAAAAGTTGGAACATGAACAAGAAAAGGAATTAGATCAATATGAAAATTTATATAAGGAAGATTCAAATTTTGTTCGAGAAAGTTTTAAAGTTTTGGACACGACAGAAAAAGACACATCTTTGTATCCATCAATTAAAAAACCTCCTCAGCTTGAATTGAAGTTGTTTCTTGAACATTTGAAGTATTTAGGTGACTCCTCTATATTACATATTATAATTTTCTCAAAGTTAACTCCAGAATAAGAGAGAGTTTAATGAAAACTTTAAAGAGTTATAATAAAGCCTGAGGATGGAAAATTGCTGATACGAAAGGAATCGGTCCTTCAATTTGTATGCATAGAATCAATATGGAAGAGAACTACAAACCTAGGGCTAATCCTCAAAGGAGATTGAATCCTATTATGAAAGAAGTTGTTAAGAAAGAAAATCTAAATTTGTTAAATGTTGGAATTATCTACCCTATTTCAGATAGTGCATGGGTTAGTCAAATTAACTGTGTTAACATCTATTGTGAAACCTACTATCAAGGAAATGGAGTATAAGTTTTACAACAAAGTGCGAATCGCATTCGATTTCAAGAAAGAGTGTTTTGTTCATGGAATTGGGTGCAAATAAATAGGAAAATATAATTATTTGGCAAAGAATTGGAGATTTTAGGGTGACAGACTAAAATCCTCAATTTGGCCTAATGTTTAAGAACTAAAGCGAGAGTTAGTCTTCAGGGGAAGGGAAGTGGGAGTTCTGGAGTAAGAGCCAGTATCCTCCCAGTCTAACCACAAATTTAGTGACTAAATCTAAGATTAGCCAACGATTCTCTATAACACTTGACTAAGGGTAGAGAATTAAAATTGCTCCTATTTGGCACGATACAAATTCAAATCATTCATCTCTCACATTTAACTAAAAACTCATTGTTGTGGGAAAGATGCTTTCTCATATTTGAAAAATTCATCACAAAAACATAGTTTGGTAGTTATAGTTTAACTTTACTTTACAGTCTTGCTAGTAATTGAAAATTTAGTTCTGATAGCACCTTAAGCATTTGTAATTAGTGTGTAGACTTTCTTTATTGTTGTGAATTTCCTAGTTTAACTTACCATTCTAAATTTAAACCTTCCTTTTAGGATCGATATTTGGGACTTAAAAATAAAATCTTGTATTACTTGATAACGATACGTATAATTGCGTAGAATCCCAACATAAATTGCTTCAATTTCTTATTTATAAATATCGAGCTAGGTTTTTTTGGCATCGCTACAAAGTAGAGTCAACTTTATTAAATTTACACAACTATAATTTTTGAGATCAAGTTTTTGGCACCATTGTCGGGAAAGGTAATGATAAATTAAATAGATTTGGTAAATTAGTAAATTTAGAGAGATATATGAAATATAAAATATAAAAGAAATTAAAAAATCAAAAATAAAAAAAAATCATTTAAGAGTATTTTTAAGAAATTTTTCTTTGCTTATCATATTTGTTTATGCGTAGTATTGGATATGAAGGTTTATTACCTTATGTTTCAAAATTAGAACGTACTAATAGAAAAGTTCAAAAACAAAAAAAAGAAATTAGAAATTTAAACGAAATGGTGAATAACTTAGATAATCAATTAAATGAAAATCGACAATGACCTTTAAAAGATTATGCTAATCTTACAGCAGATGAACGTCACTTGACTATTCAAAATCCTGATGTGTTGCTAATTCATTTGAGCTTAAACCTGCTATTATCTAAATGGTACAAAATCATCAGTTTGGAGGAACACCTACTAAATATCCTAACATACATATTGCTAGTTTTCTTAAAATATGTGTTACTTTTAAATATGGAGTGTCTAATGATACAATCAGGGTTAGACTTTTTTCTTTTTCACTAAGGGATAAAGCTAAAGCTTGGTTAAATTCATTAGCACCTGAATCTATTAAAATTTGGAGAGAAGTATCATAAAAATTTTTGGCTAAATATTTTCCACCCTTGAAAACTGCTAAGCTTAGAAATGATATTACATCTTTTTGTCTGTTCGAAGGGGAATCAATATATGAAGCCTAGAAAAGACTTAAAGATCTCCTTTGGAGATGTTCACACCATGCTTTACCAAATTGGTTAATAATTCAAATATTTTAGTAGGATCACTTTGATCTATTATAGATGCTGCTGCAGGTGGATCATTAATGTGAAAACCTTTTGATGAAGCATATTCTTTAACAGAGGAAATGGCTACTAATAATTTTCAATGACCCTTTGAATGGGTAAATCCAAAGAGAGTAGTTAGTATTCATGATTCTGATGCGATGTTTATTTTAGCATCTCAAATTATTGCTATATCAACAAAGATTGTTAAAATTGGAGTGTTTTATTCTCAAATACCACTAGTGTTAGAGGGAAATTCACTAGGTCAAATAATTGATATTCAATCATCTTATGAAACTATTAATGTTATAAATAATAGAAATAATAATCCTTATTTTAATTATTATAATCTTGGATGGAAAAGTTATCTTAGTTTTAGTTGTAATAATTATAACAATTCGGTGAACCTCTCAGGAAATTCAAATAACCAAGAAAATCTTAACTATAGACCTTATTATCCTTCTAGATTTACTAATAACTCATAAGTTAAGGAGAAGAAGCTGACTATGGAAGAAGTAATATTGAACATGGGAAATCAAATACAAAATCAATGGGCTACAATTAGGAATATTGAAAATCAATTAGAAAATATTGCTACTACACTTAGTAACAGACCTTCGGGAATTTTCCTAGTACTGTTGAAGTTAATCCAAAAGATGAGAATAAGGAGCAATTAAAGTTATTCAATTACGAAGTGGAAAAGAAGTAGAAACAAGAATCCAAAGAGAAATTAAAGTTGAGGAGGAGAAGGTAGAAATTGAAAGCGATAGTAACGAAAATAAACCAATACAAATTTCTTTAGAAAAAATCACCACCTCTGTTTCCTCAACAACTGAAGAAGAAGAATAAAGATAAACAATTTACAAAATTTTTGGAAATCCTTAAAAAGTTAATGATAAACATTCCTTTCATTGAAGCTTTAGAACAAATGCCAAGATATGTGAAAGTTATGAAAGATATATTAAACAAGAAAAGGAAATTTGTAGATCACGAGATAGCTGCACTCAGTGAAGAGTGTAGTGCAATTATTTAAAAAAAGCTTCCTAAAAAGTTAAAAGATCCTGGTAGTTTTACCATACCTTGTGCTATTAGTGAATTTTTTTTTGGAAAAGCCTTATGTGATCAAGGAGCTAGTATTAATCTAACGCCTCTATCCATTTTTAAACATTTAGATTTAGGAGAAATTTCCCCTACTACTGTAACTTTTCAGTTAGTTGATCGATCAATAACTTATCTTAAATGAGTTATAGAATATGTATTAGTGAAAGTGGATAAATTTATTTTTCCTGTAGACTTTATTATATTAGATATGGAGGAACATAAAGAGATTTCTATTATTTTGGGGAGACAATTTCTTGCAACAAGGAGAGATGTGATAGATGTGTAAAAAGGAGAATTAATAATGAGAGTCAATGACCAAGAATTAACATTTAATATAGCAAAAGCTATAAAATATCCTGCGATAGAAAAAGATAATGAATTTTTTAGAATGGAAGTTACTGATTATCTAAGTAATGAGCGATTTAAGGGAATGTTTGAAGAAAAATTAAGGCAAGAAGAGTATAAAAGAAGAGAATTTAAATTATGTTCAGGATAAATTTGAAACTTTAGACCTTATTGAGAATGATAATAAAAATCTTATTCCTTCAAGTATTAAACCACCTAAACTTGAACTGAAAGTATTACCTACTTATTTAACATATGTGTTTTTAAGATATTCTTCTACATTTCATGTTATTATATCTTCTGATTTAACTAAAATTCAAGATAAAAAATTAGTAGAAATGTTGAAAAGATATAATAAGGCTTTTGGATGGACTTTAGCAGATATTAAAGGAATCAGTCATTCAATTTGTATGCACAAAATTCTATTAGATGAACAATATGAACCTAAAGTTGACCCTCAAAGGAGATTAAACCCAATAATGAAAGAATTTGTTAAAAAAGAATTTGTAAAATGGTTAGATGCTGGAATTATATATCCTATTTCAGACAGTGCTTGGGTAAGTCTGATTCACTTTGTTCCAAAGAAAGGAGTAGTGACAGTTGAAGTAAATGAGAAAAATGAATTAATCCCAATAAGTCAAGTTACTGGTTGGCAAATTTGTATAGACTATAGAAAATTAAATATGGCTACTAGATAAGATAATTTTATTTTACCATTTCTGGACCAAATATTGGATAGATTGGCTGAAAAAAATATTTTTGCTTTCTAGATGGATATACCAAATAACACCAAATTCTGATTGCTCAAGAGAAAACAACATTTACAAGCCCTTATGGAACATTTGCTTTTCATAGAATGTCTTTTAGACTATGTAGCACACCTACGACATTTCAAAGATATATGATGTCAACTTTTAGTAACTTAATTGAACATGGAATGATTTTTCTCTATTTAGAACTTCATTTGAATTTTGTTTAAATAAGTTAGAAAAAGTTCTGGATCTATGTGAAAAAATCAACTTTGTGCTAAATTGGGAAAAATATCAATTTATGGTTGCAGGAGGAATTGAACTTCGGCATAAAATTTCTGAAAATAGCATGGAAGTAGATCCAGCGAAAATTCAAGTTATTGTGAAATTTCTGCCTCTTACTACTATTAAAGAGGTAAGAAGTTTTTTAAGACATGTTGGTTTCTACAGGCGTTATATACAAATTTTTTTAAAAATTACTGAGCCATTATGCCAATTTTTAGAAAATGATATGAAATTTAATTTTAATAAGAAATGCATAAAAGCATTTGAACTATTGAAAGAAACATTAATTACTGCTCTTATGATAGTTCTGCTTGATTGAAAGAAACCATTTGAAATAATGTGTGATGTTAATGATCATGCTATTGGAGGTGTTTTAGGATAAAGGTGTAATAAATTTTTTAAAATAAAATATTATGCTAGTAAAACTCTAAATGATGCTCAAATTAATTACACCTCTACTGAAAGAGAGTTATTTGTTACTGTCTATGCCTTTAATAATTTTAGACCTTACTTAATTGGAGCTGAATATAGTGCATACAGACCATTTACCTATCAAATATTTGATTCAAAAGAAAGATGTTAAACCAACATTAATTTGATAGGTACTTTTGCTGAAAGAGTTCAATTTTGTGATTGTTGATAGAAAGGGAAATGATAATCAAATAGCTAATCATTTTCCTAGACTAGAACAGGAATTATTAACTGATATTGCAAATGAAATTTTGGAAAATTTCCCTAATGAACAATTATATAATATTGATATAAGGAATATATTGTGGTATTATCGGCGCTATTTCGGGGGTTTGTGGGGAGTTGCCCGTAAGAGCTTTCGGTCGCCGGAATTGAAATCCCGTCGCCAGCTTCGGAAGGATGTTGAAGTATGAAATCAAACTGACCCCCACTATTTTTCATAGTTTAAAATGAAAGAGCACTGTACCTCAAATCCTGTATCTATCCCGAAGGATAAACACAAGACTTGAAGATGAGGCTCGATCAAATAAACTAAGGAAAGTATGGCGTCCGTTTGGTCTGCGAAACCTTTATATTTGACGATAAGTTCCCCTATTTAATATAAAAGATTAAATAGGGTTTATATTAAGCTAGGTTCGGACATGCTTCCTGTAAGGGCAAGCCCCTATAGTTAATTATATCTTAAATGACCAAAGTCACTTAAGAAGACTCTCGGTAAAAATCAGGGAATAATATCTTCAAGGAATTTCAAAGGGTGGGACTTTTCAATGAAATCGGACGTAGAGGTGTGAATGGGGATTGGTTCAAATTTGGAACATTTTATTGTAGAATCCAAAGGAGAAAGAACTAGGGGATGTCATGGATAATAGAGGAGAGCCTCGATGACTTCCCAAGCTTTCCTAATATTTGGCTTCAATTTAGAGGATAAAAATTTTAGTGTTTCTTCCTGCCAATTTTATTAGTTAGGGCTTACATTCGTGTGAACGATCACAAAAATAGCCTGAAAGATGTGAGGATTTAGGACGTGATAAACGACAACCTTGGAATCCTAAGACGAGTTAGGGCTTATGTTGTATAACAAGGTTATACAAAGGCCTAAAGATATTGTGAGGATTTACGTTTTATAAGCAAGCAACCTCGAAGTCCAATGACATTGTTGTTTAAGTCTAAGGAAGGAAGATTGGTTTAGCTGGAGAAGATAGGTTTTGTTGTTAAAGATGGTCGTGCTACCCACCATGTTAGCTCCAAGTTCCCTGCTGTGACGAGTTTGAGTTTTCTAGTGTGTCAAGTTATAATATCAAATCAAGTGGCCCTATGGTTGAAGGTCTTTAAATTTTATGAAGGCATATTAAAGTTGATTAGAGCGACACTGGTTAGGATCCTACGATTCCCTCGTTCTGGTACCACTATTTTCTATTAGATTCATTTAGTCTAAATGAACTTACAAAACCCAATTTAATGAGTTCCATAATTTCATTTAGACCGTGGGAAGCCTCGTTAGCAACCGTAGGTTACCTTCTCCGAGGGATTTGCGATCATCCGATAAAGACATCTTAATTTAGTTGCAATTTTAGTTTTGTGTGATGTTTGTGATTAAATTTTGAGTTATTTTATATTTTGAATGTTGTGGTGGTGGATTTTATCTTGGTTGATTTTAGTTTTGGTTTTGGGCTTCGGTTAACATGCAAGTTTATGTTGTTTTCATACATGTAGGTAAATGCAAGTATAAAAAGAAACAACGTAAGCATAAAGCATGTAAGGAAAAGGCACAAGAAAGACGGTACTATAAAGTGTAAAAGCGTACCTGGCGAGTCTTCTCGTTCCACCACCTGAAACTTAAAAATGCATGTGAGAGCATTTATGAAGAGCAGGAAAAGTAAAGTTTTGGTGGTTTTCCTAACTCTATGTTTTATTTTGGTGATTCCTTAAAAGTTTAATTAAGGATGATTTAATTGAGCATAGTATATTAAGTTTAATAGACCTCTGAGGTATCCAACAAGTTAGGAGGAGGAAGCAGGTCTATGCCTCCCTCTCACCAACTGGTGAAAAAGCCTCGAGTCCATTTAAACTTATTATGTTGCTTAATGGTTCATCCTGTGAATACTTCTAATGCTCAGTGAACATCGATGTCTTAATTATCCCTAAGAAAGGGGTAATTATCTTTTATCATTTAATTTGAAAATTATGTGAGTGAATTACCTTAAAGGGCAAGTTGGTGTAACCTGAACACTTAGCCAATTTTTTTAATTAGACTTAGTGGTGTTTCAAGGATGTTTGATTATGTTATGTTTATTTCTCTAATCCTTATTTAGTCAATTTTGATTTGACCTAAGTCACCACTAAGCCCTTAAGACCTAGGTGAGTGTCTTAATTAGTTTTGAAAAGGTTAAGCTTTAAGTGGTCATGATTCATAATTTCAATTTTTATTTGAAAATCAAAATAGGGGTATTAAATTGATTAATTATTGACTTCAAAAGTCGTACCCCTAAGTCCAGGATCATTTAATTTTAATAAACTTCCAAATTTTAATAATTTATAAATTTATTAACTTAATTTAGAAAGTGAGATTGGTTTCTACCAATTAACCCATTGTATTCCAAGCATCAAATAAATTGATTAAGATCAGAGGTTACCCATTTCCGTCCTTGACTTATGCCTAAATGTTAATTAAGGCTAAATTTCCAAAATTACACATTTGCCCCTAAGGCTCTAACACTTCATAATTTATCAAATTGAATTCAAATGATTTTGAAATTTTTATCTTACTTTATTCATGGATCAATTAAGACATCAAAGGAGAAAATATAATTTTTCAGAATTTAATTTATTTTATATAATTATTTTCATGCAAAAATAGGATTTTTCAATGAAAATTCCTAGCTTGACCAAGGTAAATTCTAATCCTTTGAAATTTTTACTAGAGGTAGACCTAGACCAGAGAAGCCTTTAGACTAAATTTCATGATTTTTTGATAACTTTGTGATTTATCAAAATTATTTGAAGTTTTGAGTTATTTAATAAAAATAAAATATTTTAAATGATGAAAATTAAGTTTTGTGTCTTTGAAAAATCTCTCTGAGGTTAGAGAACTTAGAGGAGTAAATTTCATATTTTTTTATTTTTCTTTGATTTATTGGGATTATTTTAGTGAAAACTCATTTTTAGCCTTTTAAAAATTATTTTTGAGCTTTGAAATTCAATATCTTTATTTAAAAAATCAAGAAAAATATTCTAATTATTCCTAAGTAATTAAGGAGCAATTTAGAACATTTCCATGAGTTTT
>NEWO01000053.1:1596270-1611033 GCA_003013225.1 Phalaenopsis aphrodite
GATTTTCTGGGAAGTTTTGGAGTTTTTGGGATTTTTGGCTATGGAGGGGTATTTTGGTAATTTGGGGGTGTTTTAGTGGTAAAAGGCCAAGATGGGTATTTTGGTAGATTTGAGGTACCAACCATCACTAACAAGCCATGGACCAATGGAAACCCCATTTGGGGTCCTCTATATAGTGGTCTTAGCCAAACCATAGCCCTAGGGCTGGTAGGTTTAGGGGGTCATCTACATGAGTATCCCAAAAGATTAAGGGACCTAGGCGAGAAATTTGAGTTTAGGGTTGTGAGTGATTGTGGGTACAGATAAGTGTAGTAAATGCCTCAGCTTCAAACCAACACCCAAGGTCAAACTTAAGGTCCAGCAGTCTTAAGGGTGACTCATCTTGAGTTTCCTTTATAGTGACCCCACCTACTAAGTGCTAGAGGTTAAGACCAATATGTGAAACTTCAAGTTGAGTAAGGAAGTGTTTGGAATTCCTAGTGGTGAGGGTACCTTTTCTATTTTCTAAGAATAATCAATCAAAAAATCCTATGGCTAGACCTTAGGCTACTGAAGAGGAAAAAACTAAACCTCAACCAAAAATGAGGTCAACAAGTATGCCGATATAATAAATATATTGTAAGTAATATCTACCACTAGATGTAATGAATAAAGAATTAAAGAAATTTATTCATGATTTAAAATTCTATTTTTGGGATGACCCACATTTACATAAACATTGTAAAGATTTGATCATTAGAAGGTGTGTGCCTTATGAAGAAACTAAATAAATAATTGAACAATGTCATGATTCTGAATTTGGAGGACATTTTGGAACTAGTAGAACTGCACAAAAATTTTTACAAGCTAGATTTTATTGGCCTAATCTTTTTAGAAATGTTAATGAATATTTTAAAACATGTGATCTATGTCAACGAGTAAGAAATATTTCTAGAAGAAATGAAATGCCTCTGAATTACACAATGGAAATTTAATTTTTTATGTGTTGGGTAGATTTTATGGGACCATTTATGCTTTCATTTGGAAGTTTATATATATTGTTTGTTATTGATTATATGTCCAAATGGATAGAGGTTATTGTTGTACCTAAATGTGATGCTCAGATTATTTCTAAATTTTTAAATAAAAACATTTTTACAAGATATGGAATGCTGAGAGTGATTGTTAGGGATGAAAGATACCATTTTAGGAATATGAGGATCGAGAAATTGGTTAGAAAATATAATATTATGCATAGATTCTCTACTGTTTTTCATCCCCAAACTAGCGGTCGAGCAGAAATATCAATTCATGAAATAAAGTGAATCTTAGAAAAAGATGTAAATCCTTATAAATTGGATTGGTCTACCAGATTAGATATTACACTATGAGCATACAAAACTACCTATAATACTGCTATTAGGATGCCCCATATAGACTTATTTTTGTTAAAACATGTCACTTACCAGTAGAATTGAAACATAAAGCATTTTGGGCTATTAAGGAATTTAATTTTAATCTAAAGAATGCTAGTGAGAAAAGAATATTGCAACTCAATGAACTTGAGGAGATTAGAAACGAAACATATGATAATGCAAAAATCTATAAAGAGAAGATGAAAATATGGCATGATCGGACGATTATAAAAATGAAATGTGAACCTGGACAAGAGGTTCTATTATATATTATTAAATTGAGATTATTTCCAGGAAAATTGAAATCTAGATGGATAGGACCATTCAATGTGATCAATGTCTTTCATTATGGAAATGTAGTTATTAAATATCCTAAAACTGAAAAGATATTTATAGTTAATAGGCATCGATTGAAACATTATTATGAAGGTCACGCGCCACAATTTAAAGAAATTTTGATGTTGATTCATCCTGATTAAACATTTGTATGTTGGGCTGACGATGTTAAACCAAGCGCTTTTTGGGAGGCAACCCATATATATATATATATATATATATATATATATATATATATATATATATATATATATATATATATATATATATATATAATATATATATATATCTTATTATTTTATTTAATAATTGTTCTTTGTATTAGGAAATAATAATATCTTAGAATCCTACACAATCTTATATATCATAAATCAAGACAAATTTTGGTATTGGATGAAAATTTGGAAATGAATTGAACCAAAAAGAAACAAACGCAACTTTGGCTTTGGTCCCGACGACGCCAACATGGCTCCGACGGCGCCCAATGCAGTTTCGGCAGTTGAGGAAGAGTTTGGCAGCCTTTGGCTGGATTTCTCTTCAAAATAACTACCTAGAGGTCTTTTTAAAGGCATGAAAACCATTTTGCATGACTTGAAACTTCCAGATTTTGAAATTCATGGCATCTAATTCCAGAAGTACTTCAAGGTATGGCTTTTCAATAGAAGGAAATTCATCAGTTATGACGCACAGAGATTATACGATAAAGTCATCACTAAGAAGAGAATTATCAAGGATAGAGGCTTTGTAATTCTTAGATTGAGTAATCCAAGTTCACAGATTGAGAAAATCATAGTACAGAGATATTGGGAAGTTTTATGTTGCACTACCATTGCAGTAGTTGTTCTAGTGGTAAAAGAATTTTAAGCTAACCTACATAGAATTAACCAAGGAGTTGTATTTATTCGAGGTAAGTGCGTACCATTTACTCCATCGCAAATTAACGATATGTTTATGATAGAAAGTGTGTCGATCTGTCATTATACAAACTTTATACCAATGAAGGATATGGTGTATGATGTATACCAATTTCTGACGAATGAAAATGATAATTGGGAAATCAGATATGAAGGGTACGTTAGTTTCTCTACTTCACTACTAAATCATATATCTAAACAATGGCATTTCTTCATCTCTGCAAAACTACTCCCTATAATGAAAATTAGTAGAGTTACAAAAGAAAGAGAAATTTTAAACTTATGTACTCAAATGGGAAAGTTCATTGATGTGGGATCAGTTATTTTTAGATCTATTATGGGTATTATAATAAATTAGCATATATATGAACTGGGACATTCATCTATGATCTTCTTACTTTGTAGTCAATCTCAAGTGTCATATGAAATTTGGGAGAAATTGTATTACCCTGGGAGCCCATAGATCCTATTGATAGAAACTATATTGAGAATGTCAATAAGCATTGGATATTATCTTGGATCAAACATCACATGCTTCGACACCCTTAATGCCCTATACAGTTGGAAGTTCAACAGTTTTGGAGAAGAAAATGAAGAAAATAGAAACAGACTTCAGAGTACTATGAATGTAATAAGAAATCTTAATTATGTTTTTTATCACTTAGATTGGAGGATGAAGGAACACTATGATCATACGGGAATAATTGAAGCAGATTTGGTGCAGATGTTCAAGAAGAATGAATGGATCGATGAAAATTTGATTGATCAATTCTCGTACTTACCCTTCTACAGTTTGTACGTCCATTACATGTCTATGGGAGATATTAGAGGAGGAGATAATACTAATAATGAAGAGGAGTAATTGAAGAAGTTGGACTTTCCAGTGTCTAAAATTAATTGTGTTTTTAATGTAAGTGTGTTGGATTTGCTTTACTTTAAAACTCTTATAACTTTAATTGTATGTATAGTTTAGTTTTCAGCATTCTAATGTTGTGACCTGATTTTGACGTTGAATTAGAGTGTGATTTGCTTAATGTATGTGTGAGTGTGATTAAAAATCTGTATTTGTAAAAAAATGGAATTTCATATATAAAAGTTGGTTTTGTATTGTTTGTACAAACATTTGTTTGTGGACCATTTAAGTGTGATTATTAGTGTTTAAAAATAAGAGAAAAAAGAAGATTAATTAGACTTTAAAGGGAATTTAAAATAAGTGATGTGCAAAAATTAGAAAAATTGTATATTTTTGGGCACTAGTGCTGACGGTGCCAGCATGGGTGCTGATGACGCCCGAGACTTGAAAGAGCCCAAATCCCTTTAATTTCATGAACTGTACAGTAAAAATACCATTTTTACCCTTTCAATCACCTTCAACCTTCGGTTTACACCCCTAGGGCTTGCAAACTCTTAGATTTAAAGGGATTAGAAGACAAAAGGAGTTTGGATATCATCTTCTCTCGGTTAGAGCTACACTTTGAACTAAAAATTTTTTATTTCCACCAATGATTTCTCTTAAATTGCTGAGATCCAAAATTTCAAATTTTTTAAAGGAGATTTTGAGAAAATCCTTTGGTGAAGAACTCTTATTTAGTGGATTTAAGTTTAGAACGTTCCACATTGTGATTTTCAAAATTTTTGGAATTTATTTGGATTTTATCAATTTTTCTTAGATTACAATGGTAGCAAGGATGAGCAAAGGAAAAAGGAAATTGGAATATGATGACCAAAAATTCGTGAACTACGAAGCTAGCATTCATTTCAATAGCCTGTTGAATACAAAGAAAATAATTTCGGATCGAGCATTAAAAAATTCAGGTGGTGAAGTTGAGAGATTAATTGTTGCTCGATAGTGGGAAAATTTCTGTTACTTTACTATCGAGGTCATTATTGGTATAGTCAAGGAGTTCTATGAAAATTTTACGGAGACTTCTGATGACCATGTCTATGTTCGTGGTAAAATGGTTGAATTCACCCTGAAGAGGATTAACTATTTCTATCAGTTACGAGAAGCATTTCACTGTGAGTACAATGCATTTTCTGCTGCTAACAAGGCTTTGGATGAAGTTATTTCATTTCTTACTGATGGAAGAGGCGCTTGGAAAGTGAAGAATAATGTTAAGGTAAACTTCCCTGCTTTTATGTTAAATGTGATATCCAAGGCTTGGCATTACTTTATATCATCCAGAATGATACCTACAATTCACCATAGTGAAGTTACGAAGGACAGAGCTATTTTAAACTTTTGTATCCAACAAATGGGTAGTCTGAATGTTGGATCTATTATTCATAGGAACACTCGTTCTATTGCTATGGGTGAGATGACCGGTGGATTAGCACACCCTGCCTTGATTTTCACATTATGTGAGCAGGCAAGAGTTGATTTTAGAATGGATGAAGAAAAAATTGAGCCTCTTAAAACTATTAGTATAATGATACACCTAAAATATATTGTGTTTTTAAACACATATTTATACCCATTTTTGAGATATTGCACTTTAATGGAAGGTATTTGTGTGTTTTTCTTTGAAGTACAAGTAAAAAGGTGAAAAATGCTATAAGGAATAATAAAGGATCAAATTTGGAGCAAAAATGCAAAAATGGTGCAAGTGTTTTGGTGCCTACGCACCAAATCCGACGCTTAAGTGCCGGTGTAACAGAGAAGGCCTCGCCTAAGCGCCCGAGGCCCTGTGCTTAAGCGCCAAAGGCAGTTATTTGACGGGTTAATTCAATTTTCCAAATTTTGAAGAGACATTTGAGGCACCTATTGGCTAAAGAGGTTGGTTATGACCACTAGAAATGAAAATATGGTTAAAAGACTTGTGAAAGGAGGCATTCCTTGGAAAATACATCGAATCAGGACACATTTTGAAGAGATATCAAGGCGCCTCTTGAAAAAATATAAAATAAGGAAGTTGAGAGAAAAATGGGGGGAGTTCTAAGAATTTCTTGAAATGGTTCGTGGAGGAACTCTTGGAGAGATTTTTCAGGCACCAGAAATTTACTTTATACTTTTTGTTTTATTTTTATTGTGAGAGTTAAGAGTGTTGTAATAGAGAAGAAATTCAAAGAAACTTCAAGAGTTTGGTGGAGGACTTAAGATAAGTTTTTATCTTTGTTTTTAGACTACTTTTGGTTTTAACCGAGACTTCTTATTGGTTTTAGATTGATTTCTACTTTTAAACTAAAGTGTGGTTTTGTTTTTTCCATTGATTATGAGTAGTTTTCTTTATCTTTCTTCTTAAAATGATAGATAATTAAAGTGTTGGATGGAAGTTGTTGAGCGTATTAATCTTTAATGTTGGAAGAAGTTGTGATGATTTAATTCCATGTACTTCATGTACTTCTTGATCTTGCCCATCTAGATGTTAAAATTTATTGTGATAACATGTAAGAACAGCGCTGGTATTGTCTCAGTCAACAATTGGGAAGAATCACATGAGGTTGTACGAATGAGAATGTAATTCATATGATTTAGTGCAAATAAATAAGGAAATAATCTTTGAAGGGTGTAGAGTTAGAGGAATCTGGAGTGATAAGCTAAAGCCCCAAACTTGGTTTATTGTTTTAGTTTCTGATACGAGATGTTAGCCCCCAGGTGGAGGGAATGGAGGGAACTCTAGAGTGAGAGCTGGTATCTTCCATGTCTAGTCGGTCTTCAGAACTATTCAAACTTTAAATTAGCCAATGTTCTTTATAGAATCTCTAGTAAGGGTGAAGAATAATATTTCTCCTATTTGGCACAACACAATTTGAATACTTCTACAATAGAATTCCTATACTTATTACAGATTCATGATAAGGAGAAAGACATTTCATATTCAGTGCTTTTCTTTTCCATAAACTCAAGTAATATTTAGAAGTTGTTTTTGTTTTATCAAAATATCAAAAATACTAAGAAGAATTGAATTTTAATTACTGTAAAAATATTTATAGTTCAAGTAATTGTTTTTTTGAAATAGAAAATTTGTTATTTAGAAGTGCATATTGTGAACACTCCCTGTGGGTTTGATATTTGGGGCTTAATCAAAATGTCCCATATTACTTGATAACCATACGTGTACATGCATAGTATCCAAATATATATATATATAAATTAAAAATTTTAAATTCTTGTTTTCTCAGGATCAATTTTTTAGTGTTGTTGCAAAGTAAGAAAGATAAGTAAAGAATATAAATTGCATACATTGTTATACTATTGCATATAAACAGTCAGGATCAAGTTTCTGGCGTCATTGTTGGAGAGATTGATTGAAAGCAAATTTCATTTTAGAAATTCTTATTTGAACTTTAAGAGTTATTGTAGGAATATCTTATTATAGTATTTTTGTGTGTGTTTTATTTTATTTTATTTTAATTTAGTGTATGCGTAGTTCAGGTTCTAAAGGACTAGTGCCCTACGATTCTGAATAAGAGACAAATGTTAAGAAAATTAGGAAAAGCAAAAAAGTTAAAATTTTTGAAAAATCTAAAAAATTTACCGAAATGGCAAACAAAAATGATCAAAATGCTGAAATTCATCAAGAATTTAGACCTTTACAAGATTATTCCAACCCTACTGTAATTCATTGTAGTATTCAAAAACCTATTGCAGTTGCTAATTCATTTGAACTTAAACCCATTATTATCCAAATGGTATCAAATAGTCAATTGGGGGATCACCAACTGAAGATCCAAATTTACATCTTGCCAAATTCTAGAATTGTGCGTTACATTTAAATATGATGGTGTATCATATGATGTCATAAGACTTAGGTTATTTCCTTTCTCACTGAGGGATAAAACAAAGATGTGGTTGAATTTGTTAGCACATGGATCTTTCAGAACTTGGGTGATTTAGCAAAAAAATTTCTTGTTAAATATTTTCCACCATAAAAAACTGCGAAGCTTAGAAATGATATTACATCTTTTAATCAGTTTGAAGGGGAATCTATTTATGAAGCATGGTAATGATTTAAGGAACAATTAAGAAAGTGTTCACACCATGCTATGCCAGATTTATTAATAATTCAAATTTTTTATAATGGATTAGCTCGGTCTCTTAGATCAAAAGAGGATGCTCCAAAAAAATTTGAAAGACCTATTTCTCCGTTGAAAATTGATTTGGAAAAAACCACCACCTCAATTTCCTCAGAGACTTCATCAACAGAAGTTGGATATGCAATTCTCAAAATTTATGGAAATTTTTAAGAAGCTTATAATTAATATTCCATTTGCCGAAGCATTAGAACAAATGCCAAGCTATGTAAATTTTATGAAGGATATTCTCAACAGGAAAAGGAAGTTTGAAGACAATGAGACTGTTGCACTTAGTGAGGAGTGCAGTGCTATAACTCCGAAAAAAACTTCATGAAAAGCTTAAAGATCCTGGTAGCTTTACAATTCCATGTGCAATAGGAGACAGATTTTATGGGAAAGCTTTATGTGATTTAGGTGCAAGCATTAACCTTATTCCATTATCAATATTTAAAAAATAGGGATTATGAGAAATAACCCTACTACTGTAAATATGTAGTAAGCAAATCTTTTGATAATGTACCGTAAGGTAGTTATAGAATATGTCCTAGTGAAAGTGGATCAAATTATCTTTCTGGTTGATTTCATTATGTTGGATATAAAGGAAGATAAAGAGATACTTATCATTTTGGGGAGACCATTCCTAGCCACAGGAAGAGCAATGATAGATGTGCAAAGAGGGGAATTAACTATACGCGTCAATGATCAAACTATTACTTTTAACATTTCAAGATCAATGAAATATCCTACAAAAGGTAAAGATGATGAATGTTATAGAATGGATGCTATAAGATATCTAAGTGAATGTCATTTTAAAACTAATTATGATGAAAAATCTGAAGTAAAAGATTTGGAACACGAGTAAGAAGAGTAATTAGATCAATGAGAAGATCTTTTTAAGGAAGATTCAAACTATGTTCGAGAAAGGTTTAAAATTTTGGACATAATAGAAAAAGATAAATCATTTTTTCCATCAATAGAAAACCTCCAGAACTTGAGTTGAAATTACTTTCGGATTATTTAAAATTAGCCTTTTTAGGTGATTCCTCTACTTTACCAGTTATAATTTACTCAAAGTTAATGATGAAAAATTTTAAGAAAGCCTTTGGTTGGATAATAGCTGATATTACAGGATTCATATGGAAGAGAATTGCAAACCCAGGGTTGATCCTAAAAGGAGATTGAATTTTGGTATGAAAGAAGCCGTAAAGAAAGAAATTTTAAAGTGGTTAGATGTTGAAATTATCTACCCTATTTCAGATAATGCATGGGTTAGTCCACTTCACTGTGTTCCTAAGAAAGGAGGAGTAACTGTGACTGTGAATAAACATAATGAATTAATACCTACTAGACAAGTCACAGAGTGGTGAATATGCATTGATTATTGAAAATTAAATCTCTCCACAAGGAAAGATCATTTTCCACTACCCTTTTTAGATAAAATGCTGGATATACTAGATGGGCATATATACTTTTATTTTTTGGATGGATATACTGGTTATCATCAAATTCAAATAACTCCTGAGGATCAAGAGAAAACAACTTTACCAGCCCTTATGGTACATTTTCTTTTAGAAGAATGCCCTTTGGTTTATGTAATGCCCCTACTACATTTCAAAGATGTATGATGACAATTTTTTGTGATTTAATTGAAAAAGGGATTGAACTGTTTATGGATTATTTTTTAGTGTTTGGAACTTCATTTAACTCATGTCAAGAACATTTATCAAAAGTTCTTGAGCGTTGTGAAGAAACAAATTTAGTCCTTAATTGGGAAAAATGTCAATTTATGGTAGCAAGAGGAATTTTATTAGGACAGCAAATATCATAGAATTGTATGGAAGTATATCCTGCTAAAATTCAAGTGATCGCCAATTTACTTTATCCAACAAATTTATGGGAAATTAGGAGTTTTTTAGGACATGTTAGATTTTACTAACGATGTATTAAAGACTTTTCAAAAATTGCTAAGCCTTTATGCCATTTACTGGAGAAAGATGCAATTCTCAATTTTGATGAAGATTTTCTAAAAGCTTTTAAGTTATTAAAAGAAAAATTAATCACTGCACCAATTATAGTTTCATCAGATTGGGGAAATCCTTTTGAACTCATGTGTGATGTTAGTGATTATGCTATTGGAGTTGTTTTAGGACAAAGATAAGATAAAATTTTTAAAGTAATTTACTATGCTAGTAAAACTCTTAATGAAACCCAAAATATTATACAATAACTGAAAATTAGTTATTAACAATAGTATATGCCTTTGATAAACTCAGATCATATTTAATTAGAACTCATTGCGTAGTGCATATATATCATTCTAATATTAAGTACTTAATGCTAAACCAAGACTTATAAGATGGATTCTTCTTTTACAAGAATTTAACTTTGAAATAGTAGATTGGAAGGGGACTGAAAATCAAATTCTAATCATTTATCCATACTTGAGTTTGAAAAACCGCTCTGTTTTGAAAAAGAAATTAATGAACATTTTCCAGATGAAAAGTGTTCAATATTAATGTATGGTGTGTCCCGTGTTATGCCGACATTGTGAACTTTTTTGTGAGTTATGTTATACCCTATGGAATGACATACCAACAGAAGAGAAAATTTATAACTGAAGCTAAGACTTATTTTTTGGATGACCCATTTTTATATAAATAAAGAAAGGATCTGATTATTTGAAGATGTGTACCTTTCGGATAAACTTATGAAATTATCCAAAAATGTCATAATTCTCTATGTAAAATTTTGTACAATCTAGATTTATCAAAAGCATATACTATTGTTAATAACTCTTTCTCAGTTGTCGCATAATTAATTTGAGCTTAGTTAAGAGTTCTACTAGCATAATAGATAACTATGAAAATCTTATCATGCTTTTGTCCTAAAACAGCTTTAATAGCATTATCACTAGCATCACAGATCAATTCAAAAGGTTTTCCCCAATCTAGTGAAATAATAATTAGTGTAGTTTAGGCACTATTTATCAAAATTAAAAGTTACATCTTTTTCATGTAAATGGCATAGAGGCTTAGCAATTTTTGAGAAGTATTTAATATACCGCCTGTAGAATCCAACATCTCCTAAAAAACTCCTAATTTCCTTCACACTTGTTGGGTAAGGTAAATTAACAATTTCTTGAATTTTTGCAAGGTCTACTTCTATACCATTTTCTAAAATTTGATGTCCCAAGACTATTCCTCCTGCTCTCATAAATTGACATTTTTCTCAATTAAGGACTAAATTTGTTTCTTCACAGTGCTTAAGAAATTTTGATAAATGATCTAGAGATAATTCAAATGAAGTTCCAAGCACTAAAAAATCATCCATAAAAACTTCAATACCTTTCTTAATTAAATCACAAAAAAAAACCATCGTACATCTTTGAAATGTAGCAGGTGAATTACGTAAACCAAAGGACATTCTTTTAAAAGCAACTTAACCATAAGGACTGGCAAAAGTTTTTTTCTCTTGATCCTTAGGAGCTAGTTGTATTTGGTTATAACCAATCTATCCATCTAGAAAATAAAAATATTTATGTTCAGCTAGTCTATCCAGCATTAGATCTAGAAAGGATGGTGGAAAAGGATTTTTCTTAGTGGCGAGACTTAAATTTCTATAATAATTGCATATTCGCCATCCTATGACTTGTCTTGTTGGTATTAATGATCCTGAAAGTTATAGTTGTGTAAAATTAATAAAGTCGACTCTACTTTACAGCGATGCCAAAAAAGACTTGGCTCGATATTTATAAATAACCAAATTGAAGCAATCTATGTTAGGATTCTACGCAAGTATATGTATCATTATCAAGTAATAGAGAACTTTCTATTTAATCCCCAAATATTGATCCCACGAGAAAGGTTTAAATTTGTAATGGTAAGTTAAACTAGAAAATTCAAAACAATAAAGAAAGTATAATACACTATTTTTTAAATCTTTAAGGTGCTATCAGAACTAAATTATCAACTACTAGCAAGACTCCAAAGTAAAGTTAAACTATAACTACCAAACTATGTTTCTGTGACAAAGTTATCAAATATGAGAAAGTATCTTTCCCACTACAATTACTTTTTGGTTAAATGAGAGAGATAAATGGTTTGAATTTGTATCGTGCCAAATAGGAGCAATTTTAATTCTCTACCCTTAGTCAATGTTGGCTAATCATAGGTTTAGTCTCTAAATCCATGGTTAGGTTGGGAGGATACTGGCTCTCACTCTAAAGCTCCCACTTCCCTTCCCCTGTAGGCTAACTCTCACTTTAGTTCTTAAACACTAAGACTAAATTGGGGATTTTAGTCTGTCACCCTAAAATCTCCAATTCTTCGCCAAATAATATGTATTCCCCTATTTATTTGTACCCAATTCCATGAATGAAACACTCTTTCATGAAATCGAATGTGATTCTCACTTTGTTGTAAAACTTATACTCTGTTTCCTGGATAGTAGGTTTTACAACAGATGTTAACATTTCATTTGGCCAAATTGAAAAGTAAATTAAGAACTGAGTGAAAAATAATCACAATTTATTTTATATTTTAAAATTGGCACATCCAATTCATCTCTTAATTTCACCATATCTCAGATTAGGAAAAAAGACAAAGAAAACTACTCAGACCTCATGAGAAAGATACAAAAAAATACAAGTTAATAAATAAAAAAAATTATACAACAATAATACAAAAACTTACTTATCTATAACTCTTTCTTAAAGCAAATCCATTGTAGTCTCTCTTGGACTCTTTCTCTCTTTACAAGACTCTTGATTTTTTCTTTAAAGATATATAGAAGAAGAAATCTCTCATTTCTCTCCCTCTCTTAACAACTATTACGAGAAAATCTCACTTAGACTCACCACACTAAACAATAGAACACTCAAGTAAACTCAATTACACACTAGCCCCCCTTTTCTGATCAATTTTCACTCTAAATAAAGCATAATGTTGATTTTCCAAGATGTGTGTTCAATAACTCTTCAAAAAACGTCCAAATTCATTGAACCTTCTAGAATTTTGCCCAGCACCGACACTGGCACTATCGACGCAAGTGCCCTGAATTAAATCTTTTGATCTCTGTCAAATGGCATCGTCGAAACCTAATCTGGTGTCGTCGTCACCCACGATGTTCTAGACTCCTGGTTTATGCTGGCGTCATCGACGTCCTTGCTGGCACCGTCGGCGCTGAGTATTTTTCCCAAAACGCCATTTTGACTCCAAATTATATCCTTTTTGCTTCTTTTTTGCTTCAAGTGCTAAAAATCATCAATCTGCAACCAAACATGAAAAATACCTTCTTTTAAAGTTAAATATCACTAAAAATTAGTATAAAATATAGGTCTAAAAATGCATATATTTTTTGTGCATAAAAATCCCCCAAACTTAAATGTTACTTTTCCTCAAGTAACTCTTTTACTACATAAAAAATATGACTTATAATTAAGAATTTAACTTCTAGATTTTCATATTTTGGTCTACTAAATATAATAGCGTCACTTAAGAAAATTTAAATAAACTCAAGTTAATACTAAAGGTATAAGAATATCTAATAGTCAAGCCTAAGATTTCTGATTTTCTATTCTTTTCAAGGAAATTTTCAAATTATCATATTAAACCCACTTAGAATATCCATATGAAAAAGAACTTCATGAAAACTTTATTAGTAAATATGTCAATACTTAAATATAAGTTTAGAAAATGTAGTCAAGCCTTCTTCCTTAAGTTGATTTAAGTGAAGCCAATTTTTGATTAGGCATCTCCACAAGCTTCTACTAACACCTTTTTCTTTTCTTTCAGAATTATTGTCAATCCTTTCTCCTTTTTTTTATGTGAGGATTACTATATCTGGATAGCCTTTAATGATTTTTAACTTCACTATCCTCTTCTTAAAGTTAATAACTTTTCACATTCCCTTACTTTGTAAATTTGTATTAGCTTTGAAGATTTTTCATAAAGTTTTATTCTTATGAAACTCTAAGATACGTAATACTTCAAAAATACAAATTCCTTTAGTTACAATGAAAAAACATAGTCTTATTCTCTCCTACCAAATACCTTAATCTCTATAATTAACCTTTATTATCGAAAATTTTTACTTAAGCTTACTATATATTTAAAAAAACAAAAATAGTTATCCAAAGGTTAGGCTCTCTACCACCATAGGTAATGTTAAATTAAAAATTTTAAAATATAGTTCATTGAGGATGAATAAAATTAAATTTCTTTCTTTAAAAATGAATTTTACTTCCCCCACTCCAAACTTAAATTTTTAAAATATTAAGCATGAAAAACCAAAATTACAGGGTGAAAGAAAATAGTTAATATATAAAGAAAAGACTTACTTATTAAAGGTTTTTATTTTGAAACTTAACTTTGAAATATTGTAGGTGCTAATATGAAATACTACAAAACTTGAAACATTAAATAACATACAACATATATATAAATATTTGCTGAGAGAGAGTTACCTAAAAATTAAAATACAACAAAGTACTAAAAATAAATAATAGTATGAAAATAAATTTCAATTTAACAACATCTCTACAGATTATAGTTCACAACACCAAATTTAAATACAAATCAAAGTTTTACATTTAGCTAACTAAACATAATAACAACAAAAAAATTCAACAAACAATAATCTAAATAAAAGATCATAACTAAGACTAAATAGACATTTTCACTCATCATCATCATCATCATCATCTTCTTCTTCTTCTATATCGAAGCTTTGCTGCTGATAAAGAGTAAAGATAGAGTGGCTAGGAAATTATACTGAGTGGTCACCCCTTATTTATCTTACCAAAGAATCATCATATGCAACAACATATTCATTATGTGCATTTATGGCCTCTAAATTTTCAATCCTGCTCTCATCCTTAAAATATCTGCTTGTTGGATCATCATTTGTTCCATAAGCTCTTGGAGGGTAGAGGTACTAGAATTATAAGGAATATCCCTACTCCTACTTCCTGATCTTCATCTAACATGAGATTCATAAGTTTTAATGTTTGCTAGCTGATCTCGACTATTTATATGCAACAGTATAACAATGTATGCAATTTATATTCTTCACTTATCTTTCCTACCTTGCAACAGCACCAAAAA
>NEWO01000053.1:1611075-1629551 GCA_003013225.1 Phalaenopsis aphrodite
ATATATATATATATATATATATATATATATATATATATATATATATATATATATATATATATATATATATATATATATATATATATATTGCGATACTACTTATGTATACGTATCGTTATCAAGTAATATAGGACCTTTTAATTAAGCTCTGGATATCGAACCCAAAGGGAGTGTTCACAATATGCACTATTAAATAACAAACTTTCTATTTCAAAAAGACAACTACGTAAACTATAGTTATTTTTACAGCAATTAAGATTCAATTATTTTTGATATTTTGACAAAACAAAAACAACTTCTAAAAATAACTTGAGTTTATGCAAAAGTAAAGCACTGAATATGAAATATCTTTCTCCTTTTCATGAATCGATAATAAATATATGAATTTTGTTGTGGAAGTATTCAAATCGTGTTGTGTCAAATAAGAGCAATATTATTCTTTACCCTTACTAGAGATGCCATCAAGAACTTGGGCTAATTTAAAGTTTGAATAGTTTTGAAGACCGGCTAGGCAGGGAAGATGTCAGCTCTCACTCTAGAGTTCCCTCGATTCCCTCCACTTGGGGGCTAACATCTTGTATCAGAACCTAAAATAATAAACCAAGTTTGGGGCTTTAGTCTGTTACTCTAAAGTCCTCTAACTCTACACCTTTCAAAGATTATTTCCTTATTTATTTGCACTAAATCATATGAATTACATTCTCATTCATACAACCTCATGTGATTCTTTCAAATTGTTGACTGAGACAATACTAGCTCGGTTCTTATATGTTATCACAACAAATTTTAACAACAAGATGGGTCATATCAAGAAGTAAATAAAGTACATGAATTTAAATCATCACAACTTCTTCTAACATTAAAGATCAATACTTTCCACAACTTCCATCCAACACTTTAATTACTTATCATTTTAAGGAGAAAGATAAAGAAAAGTACTCAGAATCCATGGATAAAATAGAACCACAATTTAGTTTAAAAGTTTAAATCATTATCAAACCAACAAGAAGTCTTGATTAAAACTGAAAGTTAGTTTAAAAATAAATAAAAACTTATCTCAAATCCTCCACCAAACTCTTAAAGTTCCTTTGCATCTCTTCTCTCTTACAACTCTCATAACTCTCACAATAAAACTAAAAATAAAAAGGATAAAGTAAATTTGTGATGCTTGAAAAATCTCTCCAAAAGTTCCTCCACGAACTATTTCAAGAACTTCTCAGGACTCCCCTCATTTTTCTTTCAACTTCCTCCTTTTATAATTTTCCAAGAGGTGCCTTAGTATCTCTTCAAAATGTGTCTTGATTCGATATATTTTCCAAGGGATGCCTCATTTCACAAGTTTTTTTAGCCATATTTTTGTTTCTATTGGTCATAACCACCCTCTCTAGCCAATAGGTGCCTCAAATGTCCCTTTAAAATTCAGAAAAATGAATTAACCCATCAAATAACTGCCTCTGACGAGCTTAGACGCGACCTTCTCTGTTTCACCGTCACTTAAGCGCCGGATGTAGCGCTTAGGCACCAAAACACTTTTGAACCATTTTTGCACTTTTGCTCCAAATTTGATGCTTTTTCACTCCTTTTAGCATTTTTCACCTTTTTTTACTTGTACCTGAAAGAAAAATGCACAAATACCTTCCATTAAAGTGCAATATCTGAATAATAGGTATAAAAATGTGTCTAAAAACACAATATATTTTAGGTATATCAAAATCCCCCAAACTTAAAATGTTACTTCTCCTCAAGTGACACTTCAATCTTTATAAACTAAATAAGTATGATATGTATGAGTTTCTTTAGAAGTTAATAAAATTTAGATTTAGAAATATAGTAGTCCAATTTAGAAAAAATATTTAGTAAATGAGACCAACTTAAAGTTTAGAAATTTTTAATGTTAAGAGATATGAAATAAGAGTTCCTATCTAATTCAAAAATATTATGAATTTTCCAAATATATAATTTAATCATTTTATTATCTCACATAAAAAAGTTTATTAAGAATAATTTTACTTACTATATTATATCCTTAAGCTTAAGAGTTTCTTAAGTCTTATACTTTAAAAAGATCAAATGTGGAACCAATTTTTTATTGGGCACTAATCCTCAAGTTTCTACTCCCTTTTTCTTTTTTTTTTTCTTTTTCTTTTTCTTTTTTCTTTTTCAGGAAAGGATTACTTTATCTGGATTGGTCTTTAATAGTTTTAAATTTCTCCTTTTCTAAAGCAAAGTCCAAATATAATCTTTTTCTTATAAATATAATAATAGTTTTGAAAATATAAAAGAAATTTAAGTATTAAAAATAAAAGTCTATATTTTTAAATTTTTCAAAAATACAATTTTTCTTACTAAAGATAGTTATACTATATTTAACAGTTTCTACACTAAAAAAATTTTAGCTGAAGGTTTTTCTTCATTACTATGAATTTTAACTAACTTTTCTTACTCATTTCTACAATCAAATTTTACTTCACTAATATAACTTCATATACATGATCATTTTTCTTTTAAGATCAAATTTACTTATAGGACATTTGAAAACAAATAAAATTCAAGTTTTGAAAATATTTTTCATTCATCCCCCCCAAACTTAAATTTTTAACAAGATTAAGCAGTTTAGCATATACATTTAAGTAGGAATAAAAATTGAAATAACACGCTTACAAGAATTTTTATACTCTAATTATACAAGTATAAAACTAAAAAATGAGTAAAATTATTTTTTTTGATCAATTTGTAGGGATTCATTAGACTTTTAAGTACTGGGTATAGACATAAAAATAAACAAACACACAAACTTTGATTTCACAGTCTAAACATAAAAACAAACACACTAACTAGATAAAAGAAAAATATAGGGTAGCATTTTTCTGAAATTAAAGTTTAAAATTAAAACTAGCAAGATTTTTAACTTTGCAAAAGACAGAAATAAATTCAATCCTAACTAACTAAAACACATTACGCAACACACAACAACAATTACTACCCTAGAATTTAAAATGAAATACTAATAAAACACAAACATCACAATAACAATTAAACAAAAAAAAATCCAACACATTACACAAATTCAAATGTCTCAAGTTGACACCACGTAGTCTATCACATATTACAAATATAAAAATAACTTTGTCATCCTCCTCATCATCTGAATTACCGCTATTCCAGACATCTGTAGGCACATAATCAAGGTATCTTGGATATGAAGGAAATTCCACTCCTTGGTTACCCCTAATGAGGCTTTCCAAAGATAAGTGAAATTTCTCCTCATAATCATTATGCCTTCTAGCATACCCATCAATATGTTCTACAAAATGCTCTAGTTTTTAAACCTTATCTGCAGTAAAATTAATAGTATCCATCATCCTTTACATTAATTAATCTTGAGTTTCAGTAGACTCACCTCTATAAGTAGATGCTCGCGAGGTACATTGTCTCAATGTAGAAGCAGCAAAGGTAGATGCAACAGATGTTGACATTCCATAACATCTCGAAAATCCTCCTCCCAACCAAAAATAGAGTGCACAGAATATAATTTCACATTTACACTTGTAATTGGCTTTAGAGGCAGCAACACTTCTTTCCAGCTATCATATCTCACACCAACCTACCCATACAAAGAAAAGATCAAAGAAATAAATCTCAGACCTGCAATAGTAGCGGTAGTGCTAGAACTGATGATAGTTTGATAAATCAAAGCTCCAATATTGACAAGCTAGCTTTCCTAAATAAAATAATTCAACGTTGCTCTCTCCCTCATAACTTCACTAAGATCATTCGCCGGTAACAGACGAGCTGAAATAAAGTAGTGTCACGCCTTCGATGGTGCACTTAACTTTGAAGTGGAAAATTTGACTCTCCTCTTGTTTGTACTTTTCCAAAGTCCCCTTCCAACAGTCAAATATGAAATAATCTCTTCCAAATCCATCTCAGTCGGATTATAGTTCTCGTAAAAACATAAAGTATAAGGCAGTAAATGGTAGAACATGTTGATTACCTCCAGCAAAAAAGTACCAATTTGCTTATGACCATGACTCGATCCTCTTTCGCCATAGGAAGGTTTGCATAAAACTTTTGCACTACAGATATCACAACCACAATAGAAAAACAACAGAATCATTCTCATTGTTGGCAAACGATCAAATCTTCCACGGATCCACCTGGATTCTTAAAACACCTCTCAGAATTCAGATTTGTGACTATAGAGTGTCACTATATCTATATTGAGCTTTTGAACTCACAAACTTGCTCGAATCAAAGTGGGTTTTTCCCTTACTCCTCTTCATTCTTGGTGTCATTCTACAAATTTCACAAAATTCCACACTAACTTAAAAAATCAAGTCTAGTCTACTAAACTTAACTCCTTTAAGCATAAACTACACTTTTATGCAATTTTTATAGATTTTTCTTCACTTTTCACCATGAATAGTAATTTTCAGGTTTTTCTAAATGTACTCAAAATACATGGTAAAAATCCAAAATTTTTACATAGAAGTGAAGCTCTTACCTTAAGAAATCCAAATCTAGCAAATTTGGCTCAAATCCACCAAGAAATCACCACAAAAAGGTTCGACCTAACTTCAAAATTGCAAACTCGAGGGGAAGAAGACGACGACGGGAGTAAAAACGATAATTTTTTGGGCTATTTTTCACCTTTAACCGTTTGAGAATCGGTTTTCATGAACCGGCACTTAAGCGAGGATAAGTGGCACTTAAGCGTCTGCCTATCGGGTTACATCACAATTAAGCACGACAATGTGGCGCTTAGGAGCCTGTGACAATTTTTGATATTTTTGAACTTAAATAAAATGCACTATTAGCCTAAGTATACCACCCCTAAATGGTCTTACAAAACTTAAATGACTATTTTCCTCTCCTCTAACTCTCCTCTCTCTCAAAACTCTCCAATATAACTAATTCGATTTGAGTCTAAAATAACATAAATTTTCACACAAAAGAACACATATATTTATTTATGAACTATTACAAGCAACATTCAACACATAATTCTCATTCCAAAGAGTCTCGGATGAGAATATTTTCCTAAATAGAAACACTAAACAAACATACTCAATTAAACACATAAAAGACATAAACAATAAAAACAAGATTTAACACTAACATATAAAAACAATGACTCCTAACAAAAAAAATCTAACACTGAACTTAATTTCATTCTTCATTTATTGGAACAAATTCTTGTCTTTCATTAGTCTCTCTTTGGGCATTCGGAATATAGAGTCAAAAAATGAACGGTGGTGAAGAGCTCTAATACAATCTTCTTCAATCCATTTCTACTTAAGATACATCATTTTATCTGCTTCTTCTATATAACTAGTATGACTAAATTGCATTTTTAATTGCCATCCAATATGCTCTAGATGTGCATTAACTTTATTTGCTTTTGCCTCAAGTAAAGCCATACTAGTCTCAATTTTGTTGATCTTTTCCGCTATTCCTTCAATACTAACGACTAAGAAACTGTTATACATCTCTAGTGCCCTTTGACTAATGAATTTCTTCCTCATGGTCTATTCCTTTTTCTTCAAATCCGTCTCCCATGAAGACATTTTCTCAAAATTTCACTTTCCTTTAAACTTTTAGGGCTAAGAATGATTCTGTGGTGAAATTCCATCACAAAACCCTCCTATTTATAGGCCTAAATCCTTGAAATAACTTCTAGGCAAGTCCTAAAACTACCATTACACATTTAAGTTAACCAATTGGCAGTTAAGACTTCTAGAAATTGAATTTTGCACATGGTTTTTAACATCCGTACTTAAGCGCCGAATATTGACGCTTAAGCGTCAGTGCTCAATTTTGCACCAGTCAACTTAACGTCCAAATACTCATTCTAGCATATCTAGATCACTAAATAAAGTATTAAAATCAATACTAACACATATTAATCTAAAAAATACTACCCTAAATTTTATTAATCACACATAAAAAACATTGAAAACAAAAGCAAATCGATAACTATGGGTTGCCTCCCACAAATCGTTTGGATTTACGTCGTCAGCCCGACATAACCAGTGCATATTTTGGTTGACCCAACATCATTAGATCATTAAATTTACATTGATCCTCTATAAAATAAAGTTTCAGTCTATGAACATTAACTTTAAATACTTTCTCAGTTTTAGGATCTTTGACATCCACAGCTCCATAAGGATAAACTTTCATCACAACAAATGGGCCCATCCACCTGGACTTAAGTTTGCCTGGAAATAATCTTAACCTTGCATTATATAGCAAAAATTGTTGCCCTAACTAAAAATTTTTAGTAAGAATCCTTTGATCATGCCACATCTTCATTTTTTCTTTGTAAATATTAGCTCCCTCTTAAGACTCATTCCTTATCTCTTCAAGCTCATTTAATTGGAATGATCTTTTTTCACCAGCATCTTTCAGATTATAATTGAATTCTTTAATCACCAAATATGCTTTATGCTCAAGTTCAACAAATAACTCACAAGCATTCCCAAATATTAACCTATATGGGGACATTTCTATAGGAGTTATGTATGCAGTCCTATAAGCCCACAAACCATAGTAAAGTTTAACCAACCAATCCATTTTTGTTGGATTCACAAATATTTCCATAATTCTTATAATTTCCCGATTGGATAATTCAGCCAAACCATTTGTCTGAGGATGATAAGCAGTAGCAAATTCTATGATTTATATGATATTTCTTTAATAATTTCTCCATTATGAAATTTCTGAAATGACTTCCCCCGTTAGTTATGATCACTCTCAGCATCCCAAATCTACAAAATATATTCATTCTTAAAAACTTTGCAACATTTTGAGCATCACATCGAGGTAAAGCGACGAATTCTATCCATTTGGATACATAGTCTAGTGCTAACAATATATATAAATTTCAGAAAGATTGAATAAATTGTCCCACGAAATCTAATTCCCAAACATAAAATATCTCAACTTCTAATATATAATTGAGGGGCATCTCATGCCTCCTAGAAATATTGCCTATTCATTCATCAATCACAAGTTTCGATACAGTGATGCATTACAATCAATAAATTTGATTCCTGAGCAGATAGTACTTTTTTCACCTGAGGTAATAAATCAATTTTATCATTTACCCCAGAGTACTTTGTGTTATTATTTGAATTATAGTCCTATTGAGGAGGTGCTAGACGAGTTTATTTCTTTTTGACTGCTAGATGAAAACTTTGGAAGGTTACAATGAAAGGAGAGTTAACTTATCTACTTCGAAGTTGGATACCACTATAAAGGCATGGCATTATTTTATTTCTGCTCGTCTGCTGCCTACCAATCATCTTATTGAAGTGACCCATGATTGAGCAAATTTAAACTATTAAATCCAACTGTTCAAGCCCATTTACATTGGAGCTTTGATTCATAGTGTTATTACTAGTTCTTTTATCATTGCTACTACTGTAGGTTTGGGATTTGCATCCCTGGTCTTTTCTTTATGCGAGCAGGTTGGAGTTAGATTTGACAGTTGGGAGGAGATCTTGCAATCTCTTAAGCCCATTACCAGTGTGAATGTGAAATTTTATTCTCATCATTCCATTTTTGGCTGGAGAGGAGGATTGTCTAGTAGTTCTGCTGCCTCTACATCACGAGCTTCTACTTCACTTGCTTCTACATCTCAGGGTCAGACTTTAGGATCTGATTCTCAGTCACGGCTATTACAGAGGATTTTGGACAATGTCAACTACATTGCAGATAAGGTGTTAAATTTAGAAAATTTTGCAGTGCATAAGGATAGATACATGAAGAGACATAGTTATTATGAGGGAGAATACAACTTAGCTATGGAAAACCTCATGAAAAGTAATCAAGATGTGGTATTTCCACAATACCCCAGATATCCACCATACGATCCTGCAGCTACTTGGCATAGTGATGAGAGTGATGCAGAGGATAAGGATGATTAGCTTGGATCTATAGTTTTGTTTGATTTTTTAGTTTGCTTATTGTTGTGAACTGTGGATGGTGTAGTTATTCTGTACTTTTTATTATGTTTTCAGTTATTATTATTGAGACTGTTAGTTTTTGTTGTGCTTTGTTTAGTAGACACTACTGTGATGTATTTGTGTTTTTATTAGTAGTAATTTTGTTGCTTATTGTAGTTAGTTAGTTTATGTTGAACTTAATTCTAGATCTTAGGAAGGTTTAGATTATAGTTAACTTTACTTAAAAGTTGCATGTTTAAAATTTTCAATTTGCTACCAGATATATTTCCTTATGTTGCGGTCATGTATGATTGTTAGTATGTTTGTTTGCTTTTATGTTATACTCCACCGCATAGAAGTCCAATGAATCTCTACATATTAAGTAATTTAAAATTTGATCAATTTAATTTTTTCTACTATTTTTAATTTTTGTGCTTGTATATTTGAGATGTAAAAATTCTTGTTAGCATGTTATTTTTAAAATTTTCATTCATGCAAATATTTATATTGGATGCTAAAATGTTTTATTTTATTAAAAATTTAAGTTTGGAGGGGGGATGAAAAATTTTATAAAAACTTGAAATTTATTTGTTCTCAAATGTATTTCAAATAAATTTGATTTTGATTTGAAGAAAAATGATCATGCATACGAAGTTGGATTAGGGAAGGAAAATTTTGAATATAGAAATGAGTAAGAGAATTTAGTTAAAATTTAAAGCAATGAAGAAAAACTTAAAGTTAAAAATTTTTTAATGTGGAAAATGATAAGTATAGTGTAATTATCTTTAGTAGGAAAAATTGTAATTTAAAAACAAATTAGAAGATTTAGACTTTTATTTTCAAAACTTAAATTTCTTTTATTGAAAGTAATTTTCAAAAACTATTATTATGTTTTTAAGTGAAGGAAATGTATCAACTCTTTGCTTTAGTAAAGGAAGAGTGGAATTTAAAATCATTAAAGGCCTATTTTAGATATAGTAATCCTTGCCTGAAAAAGAAAAAAAGTAAAAGAAAAATGAAAAAAAAAGAAAAGACAAATTTTAAAAGGGAGGAGAAGCTTGAGGATTAGTGCTTAATCAAAAATTGGTTCCACATCTGATCTTTCTAAAATATAAGACTTGAGAAACTCTTAAGCTTAAGGATATAATATAGTAAGTGAAATTATGCTTAATAAAAATATTTAAGTGGAGATGATAAAATACTTAAACTCTAAATTTGGAGAATCTACAATATTTCTGAACTAGATAGAACTCTTACTTTCATATTTCTTAAAATTAAAAATTTCTAAACTTTAAGTTAGTCTCATTTGCTAATATTTTTTTTCTAAATTGGACTACTATATTTTTACATCAAAATTTTAGTAACTCCTAAAGAAACTCATATAAATCATTTACTTATTTTAATTTCTAAGAGATTGAAAAGTCACTTGAGGACAAGTAACATTTTAAGTTTGGAGGATTTTGATACACCTGAACTATATAGTATTTTATACACATTTCTATATAAAATTTTTGAGACATTGCACTTTAATGAAAGGTATTTGTGTGTTTTTCTTTCATGTACAATCAAATGGATGAAAAATGCTAAAAAGAATGAAAAAATGTCAAATTTGGAGCAAAAATGATGAAGGTGCAAACATGAACTGGGGTGCCTAAGCGCTAAGGACTGGCGCCTAAGTGTCTGTTATTCAGAGAGAGTTGTGTCTAAGCATCACGTACTTACGTTTAAATTTTAGAAGTATTTATTTGATGATTTATTGAATTTGAATGAATTTTTTAAGAGGTTTTTGAAGCAACCCTTGATAAAAACATGGGAAATTGTGCATGAACATGAAAATTCATTCAATTAGCATTTAAAAGGAGGAACTTCTAGAAAATTCATTAAATGAAGACAGATTTTGAAGAGACACCAAGACACTTTTTAAATTTTCATAAAAAAGGAGACTTGGATCACCAAAGAAGAGAGGTCAGCCATTAGACATCCACAACAACATTCATCATAGTAACCACCACCGATGACCTCTTTCTTTTTATTTTTAGTGTTATTTTGTATTGTGAGTGAAGGAAGAGAATTCAAAGGAACTCCTAGACATTTGATGGAGAGGATTTGAGATAAGTGTTTATCTTTGTGACTACACTTGGTTTTAATATTGATTTCTTGTTTGTGTGCATGATTTTTACTTTTAAACACATGTGTTATTGTATTTTCTCCATGGATTCTAATTAGTTTTCTCTATCATTTTCCTTAAAATGATAAGTGATTAAGTCTTTAAAAGAGGTTGTGTGAATAATTATACTTCAATGTTGGAAGAAGTTGTGATGATTTGAAACCTTGTACTTCATTTACATCTTGATTTGGCCAATTAAGATGTTAAAACCTGTTGTGAGAACATGTAAGATCTGAGATGGTATTATCTCAGTCAAAAAATAATTAGAATCACATATTGATTTCATGAATGAGAATGTAGTTCATGGGTGATAAATAGGGAAATAGGCTTTTCAAGGGTGTAGAAATTGAGTACTTTTGAGTGACAGGCTAAAGCCCGTAATTTGATTTATAGTTTTAGGTTTTGATACGAGATGTTAGCCCATAGGTGTAGGGAGAAGAGGGAACTCTACAGTAAGAGCTAGTATCTATTTTACCTAACCAGTCTTCAAGACTATTCAAACTATAAATTAGTCAATGTTCTTTATAGCATCTCTAGTAAGGGCATTATTGCTTTTATTTTGCACAACACATTTAGCATACTTCCACAAAATAATTTATATACTTATTACTGATTCATGATAAGGAAAAAGATATTTTACTTATATTACCTTCATCTTGCAAATATTTACTTAAGTTAAATAATTGTTTACTTTATTTTCATAAACCAAAAATTACAAAAAGAAGCAAATTTTCATTCATATTAAAACACCTTAAGTTTAAGTAAGAATATTTTGCTAAGTAGATTTTTTTCATCTAAACTTTCTAGCTTTCTAAAGTGTATATTGCCAAGTCTCTCTATAGGTTCGATATTCAAGGCTTATACAAAAGTCCTATATTACTTAATAACGATATGCATACTTGCGTAGTATCCCATATTTAAATATTATAATTGTATTTTTTTTTGCTTCATAGTTGAAAATTTACCTAGCTTTTTGCTTTGGATCAAGTTTTTAGCTTTGTTGCAAAGTAGGAATCACTATTAAGGAAATTAAGCATTTAATCACATACATTACCTTATATATATATATATATATATATATATATATATATATATATATATAGAAAGTCAGGATCATTGCCCTTCCTTCAGAAGAATGGCTTGCCTTTTATGGGCTTTCATTTATTTATTTACGCTTTATGTGTCAACCTTCTGGTTCTGGTGGTCGTTCCTTAAGAAGAATGGCTTTTCATCTCATGGGCTCTTCACCCACTTCCTTTACGCTTTATGTTTCAACCCTTTGGATAAACTAGCTGCCCTTCCTTTGGAAAAATAGCTTGTTATCTTATGAGCTTTTCACCCACTGCCTTTACGTTTTATGTGTTGACCTCTTGGTATGGTAGCCTCTTTTTTAGAAGAATGACTTGCTATCTCATGAGATCCTCACCACTATGTTTACACATTATGTGTTGACCCTCTGGGTCTGACAACCCTTCCTTTGGATGAATGGCTTGCCATCTCATGAGCTCTTCACCCACTAACATTATGCTTTACGCATCAACCCTCCAAGTCCGAGAACCCTTCCTTTGGAAGAATAGTTTGCCATCTCATGGGCTCCTCGCCCACTACATTTAAACTTTATGGGTTGACTCTGTGGGTCTGGGGTACCTCCCTTTAGAATAATATCTTTCCATATCATGGTCCCTTCACCCCTTTATTTTATGCTTTATGTATCAACCCTCTGGGTTTAAAGGACCTTCCTTTAGAAGAATGGTTTGCCATCTAGTGGGCTCTTCATCCACTACCCTTTACACTTTACAAGTCGATCCTTTGGGTTTGGCTACCCTTCCGTTGGAAGAATGGCTTGCCATCTCATGAGCTTTTTACCCACTAACATTTATGCCTTACTCATCGACCCTCTGAGTCTGATGGCCCTACATTAGGAAGAATGTCTTGACTATTCATCGGCTTTGACCCATGTGCTTTTCCAGTTGATGCGTTGACCATCGGGTCCCGACAGTCCTTCCTTCAGAAGTGGACTTACCTTTGGTACGTGGGCTCTTCACCTACCATCATTACACTTTACGCGTTAGCCTTCAAGTCCAGCAGCCCATCCTTTAGAAGCAGCTAGCCCTCTTTGTGGGTATTCACCCTCTTTCTTTACGCTTTATGCATTAACCCTTAGATCTCTGTAGTCCTTCCTTTGAATATTGACTAACATTTTATGTTTGGTTTCTTCACCCACCACATTTAAACTTTATGTGTTGACCCTTGGATCCTGATAGTCCATCCTCCAAAATTTAACTTGCATTTTGTGTGTGGACTCTTTACCCACCACAATTTTGCTTAAGGCATCAACCCTTGTGTCTGACATTCATTCCTTTCAAAGTTGACTATTTTTCTTTGTGGGCATGTTGTACGACATATCGTACACCTATCTTTTCTATGTTTTATTGCATGTGAGAGAGGTCTTGTGAATCGCTTAAAACTAGTTGCAATATTGTCATAGAGGTAAGGTGGAAGTCCTACGAGCGGCTTATACCTAGTGCAACCATCACACTTTACTTATCTTTTATCTTCGATTTCATGCTTCAAGAAAATCTTAATGAGCATGTTGCACCCATCATAAATGAGTGTGGTAGATACATTCATCCTACTCATCATAGTGAGAGTGAAAGATACCCTCTTTTTAAAGGATTTGAGGTTAGCTTTATGATAAAGCATTCCTTGGTTAACGCATCTTGACTAGCTAGCTTTTGCAATATTTTGATTGACAGGATTCCATTTTGATTGATATTTGCTTTGTGAAGAAAAGTGCCCTTCCCTTGTATATTTTTTTGGTTACCCATTCTACATATGGTTTGTATCGAGCGTGTCCCCTCCATCATGGATAAAGATGAAAAAATACACTCGTGTCCACTCTCATTAGTTGAGTATTGCTTTCCCCCCCTTCCCATTCTATGGGGTTTTTATGGGTTAGATTGAGTGCTAAATACCCTCGGGGTGGTGCACTATGTTTTAACTTATCCCAAATTCTTATGTAGATATAAAATGTGATCTATCTGATTGTATGTTTAATTTCCTTAATAGTTATTCTCAATTTGCAACACAATCAAAAACTTGATCCAAAGCAAAAGCTAAGTTTTCAACTATGAAAAAAATAAGAATATAATTAGAATATTTAAATATGGGATACTACGCAAGTATACGTATCGTTGTCAAGTAATATAGGGCTTTTTGATTAAGCCCCAAATATTAAACCCACTGAGAAAACTGTAATATGCACTTAAGAAAACAAGAAAGTTTAGATAATAAAAATCTACTTAGCTAAATATTCTTACTTAAATTTAAGATGTTATAATAGGAATGAAAATTTGATTCTTTTTGTATTTTTTTTTATGAAAATAAAGTAAGCAACTAATTAACTTAACTAAATATTTGCAAGATGAAAGCTATATAAGTAAAATATCTTTTTTCCTTATCATGAATCAGTAATAAATATAAAAATTATGTTGTGAAAGTATGATAAATGTGTTGTGCCAAATATGAGCAATAATATTCTATACCCTTACTAGAGATGTTATAAAGAACATTTACTAATTATAGTTTGAATAGTCTTGAAGGCTAGCTAGGTAGGGAAGATACTAGCTTTCACTCCAGTGTTCCCTCTTCTCCCTCCACCTGGGGGCTAACATCTTGTATCAAAACCTAAAACTTTGGCTGCTTTAGTCTGTCACTATAAAGTCCTCTAATTCTACACCCTTGAAAAGTTTATTTCCCTAGTTATTTGCACTCAACCCCATGAACTACATTCCCATTCATGAAATCAATATGTGATTCGAATCATTTGTTGACTGAGACAATACCATCTCGGATCTTACATTTTCTAACAACAGGCATTAACATCATTATTGGTCAAATTAATATGTAAATGAAGTGCAAGGTTTCAAATCATCACAACTTGTTCCAACATTGAAGTCTAATACTTCACACAAATTCCTTTAAACACTTAATAACTTATCATTTTAATGAAAAAGATAAGGAAAACTACTCATAATCCACAGAGAAAAGACAACCACACATGACTTTAAAAGTAGAAATCATGCATACAAACAAGAAATCTAAATTAAAACCAAGTGTAGTCACAAAGATAAAAACTTATCTCAAATCATCTTCACCAAATGTCTTGAAGTTCCTTTGAATTCTCTTCTTTCACTCACAATACAAACTAACACTCAAAATAAAAAGAAAGCATTCGGCGGCAGCGGTGACGATGGGCGGCGGTGACGGCGACTCGGATGGATGGTGGCTGTAAAATCTGATGGGTAGTTGGCCTCTTGTGTTGAAGATCCAATTCTTATTTTAATAAAAATACAAAGGTAATGTGTCTCCATTCAACAAAGCTTCTAGAAGTTCTCCTCAAAAGCCAATTGAATGAATTTTCGTGTCTATGCGATATTTTCCTACATTTTTACCAAGGTTTGCTTCAAACACCTATTTCAAAATTCATATAAATTCAATGAATGATTAAATAATTTCTTCTCACGCTTAAGCGTGGGGTACCTGTCGCTAAGGCGTCGGCCTCTGGCGCTTAGGTGCCCCAATTCATTTTTGCACCTTTCTTTATTTTTGCTCCGAATTTAACCTTTTTTCGCTCCTTTTAGTAATTTTCATCCATTTGATTGTACCTAAAAGAAAAAAAAGACAAATATCTTTCATTAAAGCACAATTTATCAAAAATAGGTATAAAAATATGTATAAAAACACTATATATTTTAGGTGTATCAAAATCCTCAAACTTAAAATGTTACTTGTCCTCATATGACCGTTTAATCATTAAAAAACCAATATAAGTAGATGATGTATATGAGTTTCTTTAGGAGTTATCAAAATTTTGATGTAGAAATATTGTAGTTCATTTTAGAAAAAATATTAGTAAATGAGACCAACTTAAAGTTTAAAAATTTTTAATGTTAAAAAATAAGAAAATATGAGTTTCTATTTAATTCAGAAATATTGTAGATTCTCCAAACATAGAGTTTAGATATTTTATTTTCTCAACTTAAAAAAATTTATTAAGCATAATTTTTACTTACTATATTATATCCTTAAGCTTTAGAGTTTTTTAATTCTTTATACTTTAAAAAGATCAGATGTGGAACCAATTTTTAATTAGGCACTAATCCCCAAGTTTCTCCTCCCTTCTTCAATTTTTCTTTTTTTTTCTTTTTATTTTATTTTCTTTTTATTTTCTTTTTCTTGTTCTTTTTCTTTTCTTTTTCTTTTTCTTTTTCTTTTTTTTCTGTTTTTCTTTTTCAGGCAAAAATTACTATATTTGGATAGATCTTTAATGATTTTGAATCCCACTCTTCCTTTCCTAAAACAAAGAGTTTATATTTTTCCTTCACTTAAAAACATAATAATAGTTTTGAAAATTACTTTCAATAAAAAAAAATTAAGTTTTGAAAATAAAAATCTAAATCTTCTAAATTTTTCAAAAATACAATTTTTCATACTAAACATGTTACATTATATTTAGCATTTTTCACACTAAAAATTTTTAACTTTAAGTTTTTCTTCATCAATATAAATTTTAAAAAAATTATCTTACACATTTCTATTTTAAAATTTTATTCTCCCTAATATAACTTCATATAATTAATCATTTTTCTTCAAATCAAAATCAAATTTTGTTTGAAATACATTTGAGAACAAATAAATTTTAGGTTCTTAAGAAAATTTTTCATCCCTCCCCCAAACTTAAATTTTTAATAATAATAAAGCATTTTAGCATTATATAAATATTGGCAAGATTTAAAACTAAAAATAACATGCTTGCAGGAATTTTCATTTCCTAAATATGCATTACAAAAATTAAAACAGGAGTAAAAATTTTAAATTGATCAAATTTTAATTTTCGTAACATATTGAGATTCATCAGTTTTCTATGCAATGGAGTATAACATAAAAGCAAACAAACACACTAATAAACATACATGACTGCAACATGAAGAAAAATAACTGGTAGTAAAGTTAAAATTTAAACATGCAGCTTTTAAAAGTAAAAAGTTAGCTATACTCTAAACCTTCCTAAGAGCCAGAATTAAGTTTAGCACAGACTAAATAAATACATTTAAAAACCCAATTATCAAAATTACTACCACTAAACACAATAACTACTCACTAAATACAAAAAAAATCACAGTAGGAGTACGAAACAAAACATAGCAGTCTCAAAAATAACAACTAAAAATAAAACACAAAGTACAGAACAACTTCACTAATAACAATTCATAACAACACATACACTAAAAAACATCAAACCAAACTAAAGATCCAAACTAATCATCATTTTCATCTTCATTACTATCGTCACTACGCCAAAAAGCTGCAGGTTCATATGATGGATATCTAGGGTACTGAGGAAATACAACATCCTGATTATCTCTCATAAGGTTTTCCATAGCTAAGTTGAATTCACCATCATAATCACTACGTCTCTTCATAAACCAATCCATATGATCAGCAAAATGTTCTAAGTTTGATACCTTTTTACTGGTATAAATGACATTATCCAAAATCCTCAGCAATAATTGTGACTGAGAATCAGATCCAGAAGTCTAACCTCGTGATGTAGAAGCATGTGAAGTAGAAGCTCGTGATGTCAAAGCAGCAGAACTAAGGGAGAATTAATCCCTCTAGCCAAAAATAGAATGGTGTGAATAAGATTTCACATTCACACTAGTAATGGGCTTTAGTGGCTATAAGATCTGCTCGCAGTCAAATCTAACTTCAGCCTGCTCGCATAAAGAAAAGATCAATGATGCAAATCCAAAACCTGTAGTATTACTAGCAACGACAAAACTAGTAATAACTTAATGAATCGAAGTTCAAATATTAATAGGCTTGAAGTGTTGAATGTAATAGTTCAAGATTGTTTGATCTCGAGTCACTTCACTCAAATGTTTTATAGGTAACAGACAAGCAGAAATAAAATAATGTCATGCCTTTGCAGTGGCATCCAACTTTGAAGTAAAAAAATTTACTCTTCTTTCATTTGTGATCTTCCAAAGCCCTCTTCCATCAGTCAAAGACAAAATAATCTCATCTAACTTCTCCTCCATAGGACTATAGTTTGAAAAAAAACACAAAGTGCTTTGGGGAAAATGATAAGACTAATTAATTATCTCAAGTGAAGAAGGCATTGTCTTCTCCCTCACCATGACTCCTTCTTCAACTTCAGGGAGATTTTCATAGAACTCTCGCACAACAAAAATCACTGTGATAGCAGAAAAATAACATAACCGCTCCCACTGGAGGCGAATAATCAAATCTTCAACAGCTTTCCTAGACTTTTAAAACACCTTTCAGGAATCAACTTTCTCGACTACAGTGCATCATTGTATCGATCCTGAGCTCTCAAACTAACAAACTTATTTGAATCGAATGGAGCCTTCTCCTTACTCCTCTTCATTCTTGGTGTCATTTCTAAAAAAATGTATAAAATTAAAAATAAATTTCACATTCAACTCCAAATCACTAAACTAAACTCCTAAGAGCTTAAACTACTAAATTCATGCCTTTTCCATAGATGTTTTTCAAATTTTCACCATGAATAGTGATTTTTGGGTAGCTCATGAATGTGCACAAAATATATGATGAAAATTAAAAGATTTTGCATAGAAGTGAAGCTCTTACCTCAAGGATACCAAATCTTGCAATTTTTGCCTCAAATCCCCAAGAAATTTTCAAATATGGTGAGCCCTAGCTTGGAAATTGCGAAATCTCGAGGTTGAAGATGAATTTAAGGTTTGATAATGGTTATTTTAGTCCAATTTTTCACTTAAAACCATTCGCGAACCGATTTTCATGAACCGACGCTTAAGCACGAATGGTTTGATGCTTAGGCATCTGTCTCTCGGTTTAGGCAGCGCTTAGACACTAGTGCACAAATTTTGACTTTTTTGATCTAAGTGAAATGCACTCATAGCCTAAGTTAACCAACCCTAAATGGCCTCAAAACACATTATATACTTTTTCCTTCCCTCTTAACTCTCCTCTTACTGAAGATTCACCAATCTTAATTAATTCAATTCAACACACAATAATACAAAATTTTACATAAACAAAACACTTATATTCATTCACAAATGATTACAAAAAATTTTTAAATACAAAAATTCTCAATCTAAATAGTCTCAGATGAGAAAATTTCTAATACAAACACTAGACAATTATCACATGAATAGCATACTAAACACACTTAGCATTTTTCTAATCACACTTTCACATATATTTAGCAAACTAAATTATAAATCAGCGTCAAAATCAAGCCACAACACTAAACACTGACACAAAATTGTACACACTATCAAAGTTCA
>NEWO01000053.1:1640836-1657761 GCA_003013225.1 Phalaenopsis aphrodite
TTATAAATTCTATCGTTATCATAAGACTCATTTCTTAATTCTTCAAATTCATTTAATTGTAACAATCTCTTCTTACCAGCATCTTTCAAATTATAATTGAATTCTTTAATCGCCCAATATGCTTTATGCTCCAATTCTACTGGTAAGTGACAAGTATTTCCAAAAATCAGTCTGTAAGGAGTCATTCCAATAGGAGTTTTATAAGCAGTCCTGTAAGCCCATAATGCAGTGTCCAATCTAGTGGTCTAATCTACTCTACTAGGGTTAACAGTCTTTTCAAGTATTTGTTTAATCTCTATATTAGAAACTTCAGCTAACCCACTGGTTTAAGGATGATAGGCAGTAGAGATTCTATGAATAATATTAAATTTTTCTGCCAATCTCTGAATGTATTTATTTTTAAAATTGGATCTTCCATCAGTGATGATCATTCTAGGCATTTTGTATCTAGTGAAAATATTTTTCATTAAAAATCTCGAAACACTTTAGCATCACAAAGAGGTAAAGCTTGTGCTTCAATCCACTTAGAAATGTAGTCCACTGCAATTAATATATATAAGTTCCCAAATGAAGGAATAAATGGTCCCACAAAATCTAATCCCTAAACGTCAAAGATCTCAACTTCCAACATGAAATTTAGAGGCATTTCATTTCTTCTAGATATATTGCCTACTCGTTGACATCGATCACAAGTTTTTATGTATCTATAAACATCTCTAAAGATGGTAGGCCAATAAAATCCAGCTTATAAAATTTTATAAGCAGTTTTATCAATCCCAAAATATCCTTCAAATTCAGAATCATGACATTTCTCAATGATCAGCTCAGTTTTTTCATAAGGTACACATCTCCTCATAATAATATCCTTACTTTATTTATATAAATAAGGCTCATCCCAAAAATATGTTTTTGTATCATGAATGAATTTCCTTTGTTGTTGCAATGTCAGCATAGGTGGCAAAATATCACTTACAATATAGTTAACAATATCAGCATACCATGGTATTTTTCACTCATTAATATTATAAAGTTGTTCATCAGGGAAACCGTCTGTAATTTCATTGTCAGTGTCGGATGATTCTTGATTTTATAATCTTGACAAATGATCAGCAATTTGATTATCAGTTCCCTTTCTATCAATAACCACAAGAACAAATTCTTGCATCAAAAGTATCCATCTAATCAACCTTGGTTTAGCATCCTTCTTTTGCATCAGATATTTAATAGCAGAGTGATCAGTATGCACAACGCATTTAGCTCCATTGAAATAAGATCTGAATTTATCTAAAGCATACACAATTGCTAGTAACTCTTTTTCAGTAACAGTATAATTAATTTGTACATCATTAAGAGTTTTACTAGCGTAGCATATAACTTTAAAAATCTTTTCATACCTTTGTCCAAGAGCAGCTCCAATAGCATAATCACTAGCATCACACATCAGTTCAAATGGTTTCTCTCAGTTAGGTGAAATTATAATAGGGGCTGTGATGAATTTTTCCTTTAATAACTCAAAGGTATTCAAACAGCTTTCAGTAAATTCAAATTTCTTGTCCTTTTCTAAAAGTTGGCATAGAGGTTTAGTAATTTTTGAAAAATCTTTAATAAAACGCCTGTAAAATCCAACATGTCCAAGAAAACTCCTAACATCTCATACATTAGTAGGAGGTGTTAGTTTAGATATAACCTGAATTTTTGCAGGGTCTGCTTCCATACCATTTTCTAAAATTTTATGCTCTAACACAATTCCTCCTGCAACCATAAATTGGCATTTCTCCCAATTTATAACGAAATTAGTTCTTTCTCATAACTCCAAAACTTTTTCAAGGTAATTTAAGCATGTGTTAAATGATGTTCCAAATACAGAAAAATCATCCATAAATACTTCTAATCCATCATCAATTAGCTTACTATATATGGACATCATACATCTCTAGAATGTTACAGGTGCATTACATAATCCGAATGGCATTCTTTGAAAAGCAAAAGTTTCAAAAGGACTAGTAAATGTTGTCTTTTCTTGATCCTCAGGAGCTATAGAAATTTGATGGAAACTGATATATCCATCTAAAAAAAATATTTGTGCCTAGCAAGTATACCCACTATTTGATCTAAAAATGGTAGAGGGAAGTAATCCTTCCTGGTGGCAGTGTTTAATTTCCTATAATCAATGCAAATATGTCACCCAGTAACTTGTCTGATAGGTATTAATTCATTAATTTCTTTTGTTTCAACAGTCACTCCTCCTTTCTTAGGAACACAATGAAGAGGACTTACCCATGCACTATCTGAAATAGGATATATAATTCCAGTATCTAATCATTTCAAAATTTCCTTCTTAACTACTTCTTTCATCATCAGATTTAATCTCCTTTGTGGATCAACTCTTGGTTTATATTGTTCATCTAATATAACTTTTTGCATACAGATTGAAGGAATGATTCCCTTAATATCAGCTAAGGTCCAACCAAAAGCTTAATTATATCTTTTTAATGTATCTAATAGTCTTTGCTTTTGCAGATCATTTAATTCTGAAGATATAATAACAGGTAATGTCGATGAGTCTCCTAAAAAACATACTTCAAGTGGCTAGGTAGTATTTTTAACTCAAGTTCAGGTGGTTTTATAATTGACGGAAATAGATTCTTATCAACATTTTTTGTAATATCCAACATCTCAAATCTTTCCTGAACATAATCTAATTCTTCATTTTCTAATTTGTCCAAAATAACTTTTTCATTCTTTTCAAATTGTTCCTTCTCTACAAAATGCTTTTTATCTTCAAAATGTTCTTTAAAATGTTCGTTCAGTAGATGTTCAATAATTTTCATGCGAAAACATTCATTTTCTCTTTCAACAGTAGGGTATTTCATAGATTTTGCAATATTAAAAGTCACTTCTTGATCATTAACTCTCATAGTTAATTCTCCTTTTTGAACATCTATCATAGCTTTTCCAGTAGCTAAAAATAGTCTCCCTAAAATGATAGATATTTCTTTATCTTCCTCCATATCTAAAATAATGAAATCCACAGAAAATATAAATTTATCCACTTTTACTAACACATCTTCGATAACTCCCTTAGGATATGTAATTGAACGATCCACTAACTATAGAGTTACAGAAGTAGGTGAGACTTCTCCTAATCCTAATCTTTTGAAAATTGATAGAAGCATAAGAATAATACTGGCTCCCAAATCACATAAAGCTCTTCCATAAAATTTTTCACCGATCGCACAGGTTATAGTAAAATTGTCAAGGTCTTTTAATTTTTCAGGAAGCTTTTTCTAAATAGTTGCACTACACTCTTCGCTAAGTGCAACAGTTTCATTATTCGTGAAATTCCTTTTCTTGTTCAGAATATCTTTCATTAATTTCGCATAATTGAGCATTTGCTCTAAAGCTTCTACTAAGGGAATGTTTACTGTTAATTTCTTAAGAATTTCTAAAAACTTGGAAAATTGTTTATTCTGTTTGTGTTGCTTCAATCTTTGAGGAAACAGTGGTGGAGGTTTCTCCACTATAACTTTCATTGGTGTAAATGGATACTCTAAATCTAGGTATTCATGATCCTTTTATTTTTCAGTATCCACTTTCTGTTTTCCAGTTTCTATTTCTTTTTGCACCCTTATTTCCAATTCTTTTCCACTTCACAATTGTATCGCTTTGATTTGTTCTTTTCCTTGGTCTTTAGGATTTGGTTCCACAGTACTAGGAAAATTTCCTAATGTTTGGTTACTAAGCGCAGTAGTGATATGCTCTAATTAGTTTCCAATAGTCTTAATAGCAGTTCCTTAATTTTGTAATTGATTTCCTTGAACTTGTAATTGATTTCCTTGATTCTGCAATTGTTGACCCATGTTTAATATCAGCTCTTCCATAGACAACTTCTTTTCCTTAATTTGAGTATTATTGTTAAATCCTAGAGGATAAGAAGGTCTATAGTTATTATTTCCTTGGTTGGATGAATTTCCTAATGGGTTCACTGGGTTGTTTTCCCATTGTTGATTTGTGGAAGAATTGTTATTCCAATTAAAATTTGGATGATTCTTCCAACATGAGTTATAATAGTTTGAATGTGGGTTGTTGGGTTTATTAATAGCATTTAAGGTCTCATATGAAGGTTGAACATCCACAAATTGCCTAGATAAATTCTCTTCCATCATAGGAGGTGTTGGAGAATAATCCATCCCATAGTGATCTAATTTCTTTGATATTGCAGCAATCTGCGAAGCTAACATAGATATTGCATCAAAATCATGGATACTAGCTACTGTTTTAGGATTTACCCTCTCAGAGGGCCATTGAAAATTGTTAGTAGCCATCTCTTCTATTAATGAATAAGCCTCATCAAAAGGTTTTGACATTAAAGAACCACCAGCCACAGCATCTAATCGATCTAAGAGATCCTACTAATCCATTATAAAAAGTTTGAATTATCAACCAATCTGGTAACGAATGATGAGGACACTTCCTAAGAAGATCTTTAAATCTCTCCCTAGCTTCATATATTGACTCATAATCAATCTGATAGAACGATGTTATGTCATTTCTAAGTTTAGCAGTTTTGGTTGGAGGGAAATATTTGGATAGAAATTTTTGTGAAAGTTCTCCCCAAGTTCTAATAGATCCCGGTGCTAATGAATTTAACCACATCTTAGCCTTATCACTCAGTGAAAAAGGAAAAAGTTGTCTAACAGCATCGTTTGAGACTCTGTCATATTTAAAAGTAGCACACAATTTTAAAAAACTAGCGAGGTGTAAGTTTGGATCTTCATTTGGTGTACCTCTAAATTGATTATTTTGTACCATTTGGATAATAGCAGGTTTAAGCTCAAATGAATTACCAGCTACATCAGGATTTTAGATAGATAAGTGAATTTCATGTGCTATAGGATTTGCATAATCTCTTAGGGGTCTATGTTGAAGTTCATTCTCTATTCCTTGATTGTTCATGTTGTTTTCCATTGTATCAAATTTTCTAGGTTCTCTTCTTAATTTTCTAATCCATCTAACAGTGTGTTCTAATTCTGAATCATAGGGTATAAGATTTTCAGGTCCAAATTTATGCATGCAATCTGAAATCAGTACTCAGTAATATAATTAACTAAATATAAAAATAAGTTGTAATTCAAGTAAAAATTTTCTAATAATCTTAATTTGTTCGTTACTCTGATCGTGATTTTACTCACTCACTTAATCACTCCCCGGCAACGGTGTCAAAAACTTGACTGACGACTTTATATATGTTTAAAATATAAGATAAATATGGACGTAATAAATATTCAATAATTGTAAAGTCAACTTATCAATGCAAGTATACGTATCGCTCAAGTAATATAAGGTTCTAATGGAGTCCTAGATATTGATCCTGCAGAGAGTAGTTTAGAATTACGGTAAGATTTTAGAAAAGCAATACTTTAATCATAACAATGAAGTTCAATTTGTTTATCTATCACTAATAGGTAATTGAAATACATAGATAATTTTAATAACTAATAAATAACTAATGATACTGATATTCAATATATAAGAAAGCATCATTCTCCTTGTCAAGAAATTATAGTGAATGGATAAAATGAATTAGTTCAATTTATATTGTGCCAAATAGGAGCATACCTTTTCTTTACCCTTTGGTCCAGGCATAAAGAACATTAACTAATCCTATGCTTGTTTACTGAATCTGTGGCTAGGCTGGGAGGATACCAGCTCTCACTTTGGAGCTCCCACAATCCCCTCACCTGAGGGCTAACATCTACACTTCAGCACACAAATGATAGGACCGAATTGGGGATTTTAATATTTCACTCTAAAATCTCCAATTCTACGCCAGGTAATATTATTTCCTTATTTATTTGCACCCAACTTTCAATGGCTTTGACCTCCCTGGTTCTTGGATGTAATCTTCACTTTAGTTGTAAAAGTCAACATATTTTAACAAATCAATTGACCAGATTGAAAGTAAATTAAGATTGAAGTGAAAAGATCATCACAATTTCTTAAACATTTTCTTGGCTTCACCAATTCAAATTACCATTTCACAAATCTCGAGACCAGGAGAAAGACAGAGAAAACTACTCAGAACTCATGGGGAAAACACAACAAAACTCGGAATTCATATATAAAATCAAAGTCATACAAACTACAACAAGTCAATAACTTATCTCTAATTTCTCCCCAAGAACACTTCTCAAAGTTTCTCTGAATCTCTTCCTTTCTTGACAGCACATAGAATTCCTCTTCGAAGTAGCAAGGAGGAAGAAATCACTCACTTTCCCTCCACTCTTACAATCTCTCGAAGGATTCCTCACAATTGTTACACTCTATTGGAAATTCTATACACTAATGGTAACCTCCAAGGCCTCTAGACTCTCCCAATTTTCGGCCAAAAAGTTCTTTTAAAGTTGTTGATAAGCTTTCCCAAGAATTGCCTAAGCATCCCTTCAAAATTTGGCCTTATACAAAGCTTGAGTAGGCATAACCGTCAATCTCACCGTCGGAGGCCTCGAGGGCGTCGTTAGCGGGCTTCTGAAGAATTTTGTCCTATAATCTCGGGAAAAACTCTTCGTCGGCGTGGTCGAGGGCGCCGTCGGCGGCCTAGTTCATTTCTCCATATTTTTGTCCTTTTTGCACCAAATTCGCTCCTCTTTGCATCTTTTTGCTCCAATGACCCTAGTTCATCATTCTTGAAACAAAACATCAAAAATACTTTTCTTTAAAGTGGAATATCATTAAAAACAACTTTTTTGTTTGCACTTAATTCCATGAACGAAGTTCTCCTTCATGGAATGAAATATAATCCTCACTCTGTTGCAGAATTCATACTTTATTTCCCAGATCATATGTTTCACAACATATTTTAACAATTCAAGTAGCCAGATCAAAATGTAAATTTAGTTCGGAGTTGAAAAATCATCTTAATTTATTTTATATTTTAATATTTGCACATCCATATTATCTCTTCATTTCACCATATCTTAGAGTAGGGAGAAAGATAAAGTAAACTACTCAGACTTCATGAGAAAGATATGACAAAACACAAATTTCATATATAAAAGAAAGTTCATACAACACTAATAAACAAACAACACTTATCTGGAACTCTTTCTCAAAGCAAATCCCTTGTAGCCTCTTCTAGGAAATGAAGGAAGAATGAATCTCTCACTTTTATCCTTCTCGAACACTCTTAGAGAAGAATTCACACTTAATCTCACCAAAAAACTCTAAATTATAAAAACAATTGACTAAATGGTTGTGGAATGAAAATAGAGGAATGTGTGATGTGTAGAGGGTTGAATTGGGGTGATGAAATATCAGGAGGAGTCACTTTTTTATTAATTTTGGCCCTAAATAAACCCTAGAGTTGGTTCTCCAATAGGTGCCTCCAAAAACTCTTCAAAAAGTGTCCAAATTCATCAAATCTTCTAGAAATAGGCATTGAACTGACATTGGCGCCGTCTGCGTCAGTGTTCCGCTATTTAATTCAATGCTCTCTGTCAAACGGCGTCGTTAGTGTTGCTTTTGGCATCGTCAGCACTGAACAAATTTTCAACTTCTTCATTTTACTCCAAATTTTATCCTGTTTGCTTCCTTTTTGCTTCAATTCCTACAATTCAAGAACCTATAAGAAAACATAAAAATACTTTCCATTAAAGTGCAATATCACAACAAATGAGTATAAAATATGGGTCTAAAAATGCATATATTTTTTGTGAATCAATCCAATGCATAGTGATGCTCTTTCACCATGAAATAAACTCAGAACTCAATAAGTTTCATGATATGTAAGGCACCATATCCTATTTAGTCAAGGTAGACTGACTAAATTGTGTGTTAGATTAATAAAATGGTATTAGCAACAGTAGGCACCCATCATGAGCTTAGCCAAAAAGCATGCTAGCTCAAAACAAATGAGGCACTCTCAAATAGCCTGAGAGATGTGTATCCTGGCTAAACACAGATGAACTAAGACTAGCAAAATGGTCTAGTTGATACAACATGTTTTCAAAAAGAGATTTTGGGATATTCCCCCCTTTGGAGTATAAAACATTCATTTTAGCCTTGCTTAATCCACAAAAGGGCTAGAATAAAACACTCTTTCAAAAGAAGGAAAGCAATCCCCTCGCTGTCAAATGTAGAAATCGTTCTACATGTAGCATTGAAGGTGTTTGGCTTTTCTTAGCTTTTTAGCATAGTTTGAGCCAAACCTTCCTCGTTAGGGATTGTTATGTCACATAGCCTCACACATCCTAGCTTGGCAGATACTCAACAACCTAACTAACAGCCCATCATGGAGGAGTCTATCTATCAAAGAAGACTCATGATAGGAAAGAGGAATATCTTTCATACTATCCAAGTCACGCAACTCCTCACCCAAGAGGTCACCACTAAAGGTGACTCTCTAATAAAGTAGAGTGGTTCACATATATGCCATCTCTAGGATCTACCTTAGGCTCTCCCTTAAGATTTGTTTAAGGTGGCTAATAGATAAGATAAACTAGGAGGCTAACTCCTTCTAAACTCAAACCTATTAATTCCCTAGAGGTAGCTGAGATATTAAGAGCGTGGTGGCAGTGACTTGCTTAACCCACTAGGTATTTGCTAAAATCATGTGATCAACCCTTATCCTTAAATAAGGTAAGAATCGATGGGAGTATGCTTTGGATCTCCCTTCATCAACATAGGAAAAATTCATCTCACTCAATGAAAAAGGAGCCATAATAATTTCTTCATGCCTTATGAAAAGGGTGGTCAAATGTTGGCAAAGCTACTCCAATGGTATCATTAATGATATTTAGTACAACATCTAGTGCAATGATTCTAAGTACCACACCAAGGGTCTGATGCAACACCTTGGTGGGTCTTATAGCCTGCAAGTTAAATGAGGAGTGTCCATATCTCATAGTGAGAGGTATATCTCAGTTTCCACTAGACGGATCTAGGACTAGATTAAGTAGAGAAATTCCTACACAAATTGTTCAAATATTTCAGAGATTTAGGCAAAGAACCTTTCCTCTTAAAGAGGAAACTGCTCCAATAATGCTCTTGGTGAGACAATCTATATTGAAGTCATCATAATGAATCGCAAGCTTAGAGTAATCTACATTCTAAGTAGGGAGAGCCCTCTCAACTATCATGGCCACGGTGAAATCCGCTAAACCATAAAGCTCAATAAGGTGATTCTCAATCAAGAAAGTACAAAACATCCCATCAACTGGAACCACAAAAGGTAAAGAAACTTATGGTTGGTTAATTGTTCTAATCAAAGTGATATGTTCCTATTCCTTTGGATGCCCTTGCTTAATGTAGGTACAGACGAAACCTCAGATAAACCTAGAACAATGGCTGGGGGGTGGGGAGGGACTGGGATAGCCATAAACTAGCAAAAATATTTCCTCTTAAAGATGAAGCTACTCCTACAATCTTCTTGGTCAGATAACTCATGGTCGAAGTGTTAATAAAGGCTATAGACTCATAGCGATCTGCATCACAAGGAGGAAAGAAAGTAAAAAAGCAATCTTGGTTGGAGCATAATTCACACATAGCTGCACGTAGGAGAAGAATGATTCTTAGCTGATGGGATTTAAGTGTCATCCTGTGCTGGAGCCAGAATGAGTCATGATGGGGGCATGTTTCACTTCGTTAAAGGACAAGAAAAGCAATTCTCAACCGAATTGAGCCTAAGCAATATCCCATGTTAAAAATAAAATAATTCATGGCAGGGACGTGGTTTTCACCACCAAATGATGAGAAGAATGATTTAAAGCTGATGTGATTTAGCGACATCCCGTGTTGGAACCAAAGAGAGTCATGGCGTGGAGTTGGTCTACTTCACTAGAGGATGAAAAAGATGATTCTCAGCTGATGGGATTTACCATCATGTCATGCGAGAACTGAATAGAGTGATGAAGAGGACAAGGCCCACATCACTAAAGGATAGAAAATATGATCCTCAGCTGATAGGATTTAACATCATCTCATGCTGGAATCAAAATAAGTAATGGCGGGGACATGGTCCACACTGTCATAGGACGATACCATAAAAGGCAACTTTAGCACCTTGAGATAGTGCAACATCTAGGAGGATAGAAATCCTAAAAATATATAAGGACTATAAAAGAGGCTAGGAAATTAGAAAGAGTGTTTTTTAGCATCAGCATCTAGTACTACCTCCTTTCTCGAAGGAAAAGTAGCACCAATATGAGCCTCTATAATGAAAAAGGTGCCTCGTGCACAACTCCTCCTTTTCAAGTGAGGACATGCAGCAAACTTCTGGTCGAGAGATGGTCCACAGAACCACAAATTTTAGCAAAATAACTCTCAATCTAGAGAGCCAAAGGCACCTTCTAAACTAGACTCAGAACAAGATAGAAACCTAAGGAAGTATATGCTGCTAAATTTGTAGTAATTTATTCCTAGTCCTCCTGGCCTTCCTACCTATTCTAAGGACAACTGGATCTTATAAGGAAACCAAAATAGAGATAGGGCTTGGACAGAAGTCACAATGGTGTAAGTCGTGACAAAACTGACACGAAGATCAGACCGGGAAAGTCTGACGAGCGATGCGGTGCATCGCTGTCAATGCCGGCCTATTTTTTGTAAAAGCAGACATGACACATGTCGTGTTAATAAGAATTACTCAATATGTTATACTCCCATATTAAGGGGGAGGGCTAGCAATAATCACGACCACCTTCTTGCTCTTCAGCATCACGAGGCAAAAAAAAGGGACAATGATCAGAAACAGGGAAAGGTTAAGAAACCATTCACAAGGTACAACGACATCGATGCATCTGATAATTGGTAAACCAAAAAAATATTCAGTTTTTCATATGTACTTAAGGTATATATATTTAGTGATATTGTACTTTAAAGAAAGTTGTTTTTATGTTTTCTTGCAGGTATACTAATTTTAGGCTTTTAGAGCTAAAGGATGCAAAAATACAAAATTTAAAGTCACAAATGGTGTTTTCCAAAAATTAAACTGGCGCCTATGCGCCAGAATACACAAAAGACGATGCCTAGATGCCAGAGACTGTTATTTCCACAAAAAAACATTGAATTTGGATGGTTTTGAAGAGGTGCCTACGGAGACTCTTGGAAAATTTGTCCCTACATTATAAAATAGTTTTTTTTTTAGAATGAGTGAGTGTGGTGAGTCTTAGAGGGTGTGTGTTGTGTGTTAGTGAGTGGGGTGTGAGTTCTAAGTTTTGGGAGAGTGTTGCAAGTGTCTCTAAGAATTGTAAGAGAAGAGGGAAACTATGGGATTATTCTTCCTTACATTCCTAAGAGAGATTTGTGTGTTATTGTAAAGAGAGAAAGAGATTCAAAGAAACTTCAAGAGATTTTCTTAGGGAAAAGATCAAATTAATTTTTTATTACTTTTCTTTCCTATATTTATAAGCTTATTTTTATTTATAAAATCTATGTTTTTTGTATCTTTCTCATGAATTTTGAGTAAAATTTCTTTGTCTATCCCCTATAAAGAGAAATAGTCATGTGAAGAATCAAGATTGTTGTGCAATATTTTAATTTCATATTTGTGATGATTTAAACTTCAGATTTCATTTACTTTTTGATTTGACCAATTGAATTGTTAAAATTTGCTATGAAACATATGATATGAGAGGGCTATGATTTCCACAACAAAGTAAGAATCACATTTTATTTCAAGGATTAAAATGTAGTTCATGGGGTTACGTGTAAATAAATAAGAAAATATTCATTGATGGGCGTAGAATTGGAGATTTTAGGGTGACAAACTAAAATCTCCAACTTAGTCTAGGCATTTGGAAACTAAAGCAAGATGTTAGCCCTTAGGCGAGAGGAATATGAGAACTCTAGAGTGAGAGCCAGTATCTTCCCAGCCAAATCGAGAATTTAGAAACTAAACACTAGATTAACCAATATTCTTTATCGCTTGTAAAAAGGATAAAGAATATAGTTGCTCCAATTTGGCACAATATAATTTTCTTCAATTTGATGATTCATTGATTATAATCTCATTGTAAGGGGAAGGATTTTTTCTTAAATTTGAACTCTTCATTACAAAACCTAGTTTAATTTTTAGTAAATTTAGGCTTTGAAGTTTAGAGATTAGTGTAGTCAACATAGTTACTTTAGTGGAATTAAAAAAATTTTGACCTCTTTTGTTGTTTAAGTTTCCTATAGTTTAAATATTGTTCTTTTGTGTGATTTTCCAAAAAAATTTTTACCTTCCTGTGGGATCAATACTTAGGACTCAATTAGAGCCTTTTATTACTTGAGCGATATGTATACTTGCTTTTGCAACCTAATGACGATTGAAATTTAAAGTATACCTTAATTCACTAAGAGTGACAGTTTTAGATATTTTAAAGGAGAAAATTTATTGTACTCAAGTAAATTTTTTTTCGTTAATTTGCATATTTTTGTGTATAGTTGCCATGTGTGATGTGGGGTTGAAAAACATTTATAATGCATAACAATTGCATTAAGTTTTTGGCACCGTTGAAGGGAGGTTCGGTAAATTACTTGAAAAACTTTGTTTGAACCACAAATTTTATTTTTAAAACAGCAATATATATATATATATATATATATATATATATATATATATATATATATATATATATATATATATATATATATATATATATATATATATANTATATATATATATATATATATATATATATATATATATATATATATATATATATATATATATATATATATATATATATATATATAAAGAAAAAAAAATTCGTACTTATGTGAGTACCTATTTTTATATTTGTTACTTGTATTAGTTTATGTAAAGATTAGGATCTGATAATACCTTACGATTCAGAATTAGAATGAATTAGAAGAAATATTTGAAAACTAAAAAAAACTTTACAAAATTGTGACAATTTAAATAATCAATGTATAGAAAATAAACATCAACAAAGACCATTAAAAGACTATGTTAACCCTACAGTAGATGAAATTCACTTTACAATATAAACTACTACTACAGTTACTAATTCATTTGAACTTAAACTTGTTATTATCTAAATGGTACAAAATAATCAGTTTGGGGAACACCATCTGAAGATCTGAATTTACATCTTGCTAATTTTCTAGAATTATGTGTTACATTTAAATATGACGGAGTGTTGAATGTCGCTGTTAGACTTAGACTTTTTCCTTTTTCATTAAGAGACAAAGCTAAGATGTGGATAAACCCTTTAGCACCTGGATCAATCAGAACTTGGGGAGAATTATCTTAGAAATATTTTGCTAAATATTTCCCACCGTAAACAATTCCTAAGCTTAGAAACAATAATACATCTTTTTGTCAGTTTGAAGGGGAATCAATATGTGAAGCTTGGGAATGTTTTAAAGATCTCCTTAGGAAGTGTCCACAGTATGCTTTACAAGATTGTTTAATAATTCAAATATTTTATAATGGGTTAATGGGATTTCTTGGATATATTATTAATGCTGCTACTAGTTGGTCATTAATATCAAAACCATTTGATGAAGCATAATAATTAATTAAAGAGATAACTACTAACAATTTTTAAAGGCCTCTAAAAGGGTAAGTCCAAAAATCTTCTAAGTCAGAGAACTCGTGGTAGCAGCCACAACATAGACTGCAAGGTAAGAATGACTTGTATCCCGAAGAGTAAGTATCTCTAAATAATCCTAGCTTGAACATAGTCCACATCGCTAGACAGATGAAAAAAAATGAATCTCAGTCGATCGAATTTGACCATGATCTTGTGGGGGAACTGAAAGGAGACATGGCGGGGACATGGTCCACACTGTCAGAGGATGAAAAGAGTTATTTTTAGCCGACGAGATTTAGCATCATTCTGGGCTGAAAGCAAAGAGAGTCATGGTAGGGACATGCCACACTATCAAAGGATGGTAATGTAAAAGGCAACTCTAGCACTCTTAGATAATGCAACATCTGCGAAGATGGATATCCTCAATTTGCGGAAGGAATACAAAATAGGCTAGGAAATAAGAAATAGCATTGTAGCACATCGCCATCTGTTACCAGCCTCTTCCTCAAGGGAAAAGTAGCACTGATACGAGCAACAACAATGAAAAGAGTGCTACATGCACAACTCCTCCTCTTTGCAGAAGCACATGCAACAAAAATCCAACAGGGACATGATACGCACATTTAAGGACAGTAGCAAAAGGACTCACAATTTGGGGGCCAAAGGTACCTCCTGAACTATAATAGGGATATGTATAGAAACCTGAAGCAGAACATGCTGCTGAGTTCACAAAAGTTTATTCCTAGTCCTTCTGGCCTTCTTGCATAATTGAGGGGCGGGTAGATCCTCAAGAGAACCATAACAAAAAGAGAACCAAGATAGAAGTTACAGTAGCAGCAGTAGAGACAAACCTACTCCTAACAGAAGACTCACTTGCCTATGGCAGGGAGATCCATGAGAACACAAAGAGATGGGTCTCAAAAAAATAGTTAAGTGTTGTGGCACATCGTTGTCAATTGTCTACCTCTTTTTTGAAAAAGAAGCAGGCACTGTAGGAAAAATAGCTTGCTATGCACAACTGCCCTTTTATGGAAGAAGGCATAGAGCAAACACCTAAGGGGCGTGGAAGCAGCTCGATATGCATGTCTCTCCTTTTAAGAGGGAGGGCATAGAAAAAATGCCTTAAAAGGCATAAGATTGCATAAGGTAATCCCAAAGAGGTGCTTGAAGGAATCAAAGGCTATGACACCTTTGGGAGCACAGAAAATGCTCTAGGAGAAGGGAAAGGATCTCCCTCGGTGATAGCAATCGTGTCCATTGATCTGACTTTTTGTTGCGATAGATTGTGTAAAATTTAAATAAATATAATCAATTAATATTCGGATTCTACATAAGTGTATGTATCGTTATCAAGTAATAATGGACTTTCTATATAAGCCCCAAGTATCGATCCTACGGGAAGGTTTAAATTGGAAATGAAAAATTTGCTAGAAAATTCATGGAAAGTCAATTGAAATCACTGTCACTAATTTCAATTGTTGAGATGTAATCAAAATTAAATTTCTAAAATATTATCAAATCAAATATGCAAAATTTAAAACAGTAAATACTAATCTATTAACTATGTTTATATAACAAAGATTCTTATGAAAAAAAGCATCCTTCCCACTACAATGAGGCTATGCTAAAATGAGATGAGATAAATGTTCATAATATGTATTGTGCCAAATAGAAGCAATTTTAATTCTCTACCTTGATATAGTGCATAGAAAATTATTGGCTAATCTCAGTGTTTAGTCCCTAAATTTGTGGTCAGGCTAGGAGGATATCGGCTCCCACTCCAGAGCTCCCACTTCCCTTCACATGAAGGCTAGCTTTCACTTCAGTTTTTAAACACTAAGACTGAATTGAAGATTTTAGTCTCTCACCCTAAAGGTTTTCCAATTCTACACCTAACAAAGAATATTTCTCTATTTATTTACAATTAATTCCATAAACGATGTTCTTCTTCATGGAATCAAATGTGATACGTACTCTGTTGTAGAACTCATACTCCATTTCCCGGATCATATGTTTCACAACACATTTTAACAATTCAATTGGCCAGATCGAAAAGTAATCTAAGTTCGGAGTTAAAAAGTCATCACAATTTATTTTACAATTTAATATTGGCACATTCATATTATCTCTTCATTTCACCATATCTCAGAGTAGAGAGAAAGATAGAGGGAACAACTCAGACTTCATGAGAATGAAATAACAAAACATTAATTTCATATATAAAAGAAAGTTCATACAACACTAATAAACAAACAATACTTATCTGAAAACTCCTTCTCAAAGCAAATCAATTGTAGCATTTCCTTAGAAATGTAGGAAGAAGATATCTCTCACTTTTCTCCTTCTCCAACACTCTTACAAAAAGTTTTGCATCAAATCTCACCATAAAAACTCTAAACTATGTAAACAAAATCACTAATTAACTCCAATATGGAAGTGGAATGGAATGAAATGGTGCGAAAAATGAAAGTTGAGGAGTGAAAAACGTAGAGGAGCACATTTTCTAATGAAATTTGGCCCCAAATAAAGCCTAAAGTTGGTTCTCCAAGAGGTGCCTCCAAAAACTCTTCAAAAAGCCGTCCAAATACATCGAACCTTCTAGAAACAGGGTCTGCACTGCTTTTGGCACCGTCGGCACTGAGTAAAAAATCTCTGTGTTAATTTGTTCAGCGTCGTCGGTGCTGCAGGCGCTGAGCATTTCTTCAAAAACATCATTTTGACTCCAATATTCATCCTTTTTGCTTTCTTTTTGCTTTAAGCTCTAAAAATCAACAATTTGTAATAAAACATCAAGATACCTTTCATTAAAGTGCAATATCATCAAAAATAGGTATAAAATATGGGTCTAAAAAAATACATATATTTTTGGTGTATCAAAATTACCCAAACTTACATGATACTTGTCCTCAAGTAACTCCATTACTACATAAGAGAAAAATGACTTATGATAAAGATCTTAACTTTTAGACTTCCATATTTTTGTTTTCTAAATATAATAGTATAAATTAAGAAATTCAAAACAACTCCAGTTAATACTAAAAGTGTAAAGATATTCAATAATTAACTCTAAGGTTTCTGATCCTCTATTTCTTTCAAGAAAAATTGCAATTTGTTATATTAAAGTTTTTTAGCAAATTCATATGAAAAATAACTTTATAAAACTTTATTAATAATTAAGTTAACATTCAAATAGAAAGTTTAGAAAATGTGTTCAAGTCTTTTTCCTTAAGTTGATTCACGTGAAGCCAATTTTTAATTTGGCATCTCGTTAAGCTTATTTTTCCTTAAGTTGATTCACGTGAAGCCAATTTTTAGTTAGGCATCTCCTTAAGCTTCTCCCCATATATATATATATATATATATATATATATATATATATATATATATATA